>JAPPVO010000016.1:41263725-41519290 GCA_030407325.1 Camellia japonica | reverse complement strand
TTTAATTTAACTACTGAATGAATGAGAAAAAAAAAAAAAAAAAAAGATTCATATAACTGAGGTTACTAGATCGGAATACACCATTTGGACTTAATTTGATTTAACTTTTCCGAAAAAAATAAAGAAAAGAAAGTCAAAAAAATTTCAGCCAAGTGCATTTATCCTCAAATCTCTTTTCGCAAATTGGTAAAGGTTAATTATATTAATTGGTAAAGGTTAATTATAATATAAAAAGAATTATATTATGTTAAATTAAATAATTATAATTTCACATACATTGTTAGAATCTAATAATCATCAAAGAGTTCATGAGAGAAAAAATAAATAGCTCAATAATCATATAACAAAGTCAACAATCATAATGAGAGAGAATAGACAATTTTTTATTTTGGCAAAGAATGATCTCTTGACTTCTTAAATAAAATGTACAAAAGTTACGACCTGAATTAACCAGTTAGTTTAAATCCTAACCGTTCATTAGGATATGAAAAATTAAGATAATAACTTTAAAGATGGAAGCTATGGGACATAATTTTTGAATGACAACACGTGGCCGAGGTGACACCGAAGTGTCAGCCGAGGTGTCACGTGTCCTGGTCATGATGCCGAGATGATCTCGGCTAGGCCGAGGTTATCTGCGAGAATACCGGAATCCGAGATAAGCGGATAAGGGACAAGAGTCCTAAAATTGGAGAAGACTTCAGTTTGGGTAAAGATAAGACTCTTAGAGAGTTTATCATAATCCTACTGGAGTCCAAGTTAGCAGTAATCTTAAGTCCATTAGAGCTAGGCTTCTATTTGAGACTAGGAATTGTTGGCTATAAAAGGGAGGCACCTCCATGGGTCTAAGGATATGGCTTTTGAGATTCTGTCTAGTGAGTTAAGCACTTTGGTTATTTTTGAGAGATATGGAGTATGACTTGATCGTCGGAGTACCCCCGGTGGACGAGCCACCGCCGGAGACTCTTTTTCTGTTGCAGGTCAGACAGGTGCCATCTATTCTGCCAGGTGTTCTCCAGCTGAATACTGAGTTAGTAGTGTGGTCGGAAAATACTCACTCACACAATTTGGCGCCGTCTGTGGGAAAGAAAGGAGAATAGATGGCCATCACCGTACAAGATCAACGTGTTGAAAACGACGAGTTTAACGAAGATGAAGAGTCTGTCGACATAAACGGAATAAAGACCCTTCCAGAAGGGACGCGAAGACAGGGGGCATGAGCGCTCCCAAGGAGATGACATTCAAATATAGAAGAGCTCAGCCTAAGTGAGCAGATCCTGGATTTCAGCCCTGACCCCAGATCCCGAAAGACAAGATCTCGGCCTAAATAGCAGGTCCGAGAAGAGAAGAGCTCAACCTGAGTGAGCAGATCTAAGATTCCAGAAAACATGATCTTGGCCTGGATGAATAGGTCCGAGAAGAGAAGAGTTCAACCTGAGTGAGCAGATCCAAGATTCCAGAAGACAAGATCTCGGCACTTAAGTCCGAGAAGAAAAACGGCTCGCCGATGCGAGGCGAGGTAATGATGAATAACTTAGACTCATTATATGGCAGAGTCGAATCTTGCATATAATGGAGTTGAACTAAGTTGGAGTAACATAGGCTTGCCATGTCGGCAGAATCAAACTCAGGTTGAAACCCAAGTAAGATCAACAGAGAATCAAGGCTAACAACATCGGCTTGAAACCAACTTCGGCGAACAAGATCACATGCACAAGCTTAATGTGAACATAAGTCCACATTAGGGGGCAGAGAGTTATAAATGATGTTTAGCACTTGTTGAAATTTGTAGCAATTTACAAGTTGAAGTTAAACCGATGTTATGTTTAACACTTGTGAAATTTGTAGCAATTTACAAGTTGAAGTTAAACCGAGATGATGTTTAACACTTGTTGAAATTTGTAGCAATTTACAAGTTGAAGTTAAACCGATGTTATTGTTTAACACTTGTTGAAATTTGTAGCAATTTACAAGTTGAAGTTAAACCGAGATGATGTTTAATACTTGTTGAATTTTGTAACAATTTACAAGTTGAAGTTAAACCGAGATTATTTGTTTAAACTTGTTGAAATTTGTAGCAATTTGCAAGTTGAAGTTAAACCGAGATCATTGTTTAAACACTTGTTGAAACTTGAGAAAAGTTTACAAGTTAAAGTTAAACTGAGATTATGTATGACAGCTCATACGCGTGAACGGGTTCTTGGAATTCTTGTTCTTTAAAGAGACATGTCGGCCTTAAACGAGGATCTCGACTGTGATACTTTAAGCCGACATACTGGAAAGTACTGATATAGGTTCCATCACCTCAGCATGCCGAGGTAATAGAACCTAGGGGGCAGTAGTGGGGACATAATTTTTGAATGACAACACGTGGCCGAGGTGACATTGAAGTGTCAGTCGAGGTGTCACATGTCCTGGTCATGATGCCGAGATGATCTCGGCTAGGCCGAGGTTATCTGTGAGAATACTGGAATCCGAGATAAGCGGATAAGGGACAAGAGTCCTAAAATGGGAGAAGACTTTAGTTTGG
Source organism: Camellia japonica (assembly GCA_030407325.1). Taxonomy (NCBI): domain Eukaryota; kingdom Viridiplantae; phylum Streptophyta; class Magnoliopsida; order Ericales; family Theaceae; genus Camellia; species Camellia japonica. Next base: position 41,516,760 of record JAPPVO010000016.1, on the reverse strand, counting down.
GTAAAGATAAAACTCTTAGAGAGTTTATCCTAATCCTACTGGGAGTCCAAGTTAGCAGTAATCCTAAGTCCATTAGAGCTAGGCTTTTATTTGAGACTAGGATTATGTTGGCTATAAAAGGGAGGTACCCCCATGGGTCTAAGGTATGGCTTTTGAGATTCTACCTAGTGAGTTAAGCACTATTGGTTATCTTTGAGAGATATGGAGTACTGACTTGATCGTCGGAGTACCCCCGGGTGGACGAGCCACCACCGGAGACTCTTCTTTCTGTTGCAGGTCAGACAGGTACCATCTATTCTGTCGGTGCTCTCCAGCTAAATACTGAATTGACAGTGTGGTCGAAAAATCACTCAGACAATCACTTACACAAAAGCCATCTTTGAAGTTAGGTATCTATGGCGATATCAAAATTCAAAGTCCTTTCCTTATATTTTCAAGGTTGACAAAATTAGATGATTGATTAGTGGTTGTTTGATTTATTTTTTTTAAAAAACTTTTTTAGTTTTTTTGGTTTTTTAGAAATTAGAAAATTAATTTGTTTGAAAAGTAATGAAAAATTATTTTTAAATGTGATATCTGACTTTTTAATTAATAGTAAATCAGCTTAATATTTTTTTGATTTTAAAATTAATATCTTTGAAAGTTGTCGAACGCTTCTTAATAGAAAATACTATGAATCTTAAATAAATTACTAAATTTTTTATTAAACCTTTCATATAGATGTGGGATCTACTGGATCTCACACCCATATAAGACCTTTGTAAAAATTTTAATAATATATTTGAGATCTTTAGTATAACTCCTCATTAATTACCTTTTTAATGAGTGCTAAATTGACAAAAAAAGAAATAAAAGTAAAATCACATTAAGACAGCAATTAATACTCATTTAAACCAACCAATCCCATTCAAAATGGCTGACTTTAGCAGGGAGAGAAAAATCAGGTACTCTGACAACAATTTTGTGGGCCCGCAAAATTCCATGATTCAAGGGTCCTGATTTATCCATACAACAGTCGAAATAGGCATTAAAAAGTCAACAAAAAGACATCCATGTACTGGCAGTGATGTTACCTGAAATACTGCTTGGTTTTATTTTTCTAAAAATATTTTTCACAAAATTTTATTTTTTTATTTTTCGTATTTTTTTATTTTTATTAAATTTTTTAAATATTTTAAGTGAATTTTTACTTTTTAGACATACCTAACATAAATACACCTAAAAAATAAAAAAATATAAAAAAATATTTTAAAAATTCAATAAATACCAAAAATATAAAAAAAAATACAAGAATTCATACATATTTATTAATTTTTTAAAATATTTTTTCACAATTTTTAATTTTTAGATACATCTAAGTAAGGTGCATTTAAAAAAATACGAAAATCAAAAAACTCAATTTTCAAAAAACTTAATCCAGAAAACTCAAACCAAACACACTGAATAATATTATATGCACTAATTAGTGTATAAATTGATGATGTGGCATAATTTAAAATTTTTTTAATATTTATAATTTGTAATTTGTATGATGAATAGAGTCAATAATAATATTATAACTAATATTAGTATATTAATTAGTGCATATATCACCATCGCTAAAAAAATTAAAATTAATTTTTAAATGTTGAATCTAATTAAAGTTGCTAAAAAACGTGAGTGTTTTGAAAAGTTAATAAAAAGTTAATTTTTTAATTTTCCGACTTTTTTGATAAATTTTTTGACAAAAAATCAAAAAATTGACGTTTTTAGCTTTTGCTAAAAGAGCCCATAGATGGGTTTTGACTCATTCCATCTCTACCCTTTAATATATTAAAGGGGGAATTACTGCCTATAAAGATAGATGAAAAATTTATAGAAATATGAAGAGTCATGTCTATAAATTTTCACTTGCACTTCACTATAGAATCACTCATACCTTTCATATGTTTATAATTCTTTTTCTATTCTCTACCGGATAGTAATTCCTCCTATATTAAAAAAAAGTAAATGCTATACTTAGAAAAAAAATATGAGCACTTGTTTTTTTGTTTTTATTTTTGTTTTTGTTTTTGTTTTTTTTTTTGAAATAAATATGAGCACTTGTTGGATACAAGAAAATATATATTTAACCAAATAACTAAATAAAAAGAAGACAAAGTATTTTTTAATTAATTTTAAATCTAATTAAAGTTGCTAACAAACGTAAATGGGTTTTGACTCATTCCATCTCTACCCTTCAATATATTAAAGGGAGAATTACTTTCTATTAGGATAAATGAAAAATTTATAGAAATATGGAGGGTATAAGTGAGACTTACATCTCTATAAATTTTCACTTACGCTTCACCATAAAATCATCCGCACCTTCCATATGTTTATAATTCTTTTTCTATTCTCTACTGGATAGTAATTCCTACTATATTAAAAAGAAGTAAATGCTATACTTAGAAAAAAAGTATGAGCACTTGTTTTTTTTTTTTTTTTAAATAAATATGAGCACTTGTTGGCTACAAGAATATATATATATATATATATTTAACCAAATAACTAAATAAAAAGAAGACAAAGTATTTTTTTATTAATTTTAAAATATAATTTATTTATTTCAATATAATTTTTTATCTTTTAGGAGAATTTATTAGAAAACCCTTTTTCAAGTAGTTGTATTCCAATTTGTCCATAAGTTATTCTTGTATTCTAATAAGTCTTATTATTTTAGAAATTTGATCTATCAAATCTTAATTTTTATATTTAAGATATTTTATGTACAATTTTATTAGAGAAATGGTTGAGAGCTCTAAACTAAAAGCTCTAGTATGTGTGTGGGTCCCACATGATATGATGTTTTGGCATTGTATTTTTTTTTTTTTTTTTTCGATTTTCAAGCTCACTAGAGCTGGTTTAAAGCTCAAAATTTAGGGGGTGTATCATTGTTGATTTTATTATTATAAATATTTTTTGAACTCTTAACAACTTAGTGATGTGAATATTTACAAGAACTCTGTCGATTCTTATTTACTTGGAATGGTGATCCATAAATATATGGGTCCCTATTATTTTCATAATCAATAGATCTATCAGATAAAAGATTATGTCTAGAGTATTAAATAAATTTGACAGTGTAAATGTTCATATCATAAAACATGAACATTCATATTATCAACGTGAACATTCATGCAAGTTTCATCTTATTATTATTAGAAGTATTTTGATAACTACGTCATCTATAAAATTTATTAGAATATTAAAAAATAATTTAGATTAAACATAGGTAAGTGAAGAGTGATTTACAAATAAATACACTTTTTTTCCCTGCCTATTTTGGAAATAAATTCTGTCACAATTTCGATACTAAAAAATGATGCTACTTGGAGCAATTTATTGTAATTTAAAAACTAATAATTCAAATGCACAAATCAAAAGTATTCCTTACCTAATTTTCAGAAATTAACTTTTTTTTTAAAATTTATTTAAACTCAGGAGTTGTTTGGAATGACTTAAATAAGTTCATTGTTTTACTTTTTATGAAAAAAATAGAGAAATAATATGACCCAAAAAAAAAAAAAAAAAAAAGTGTATTATTGTAATTCACTCCAAACAATCTCTGAGCAGAAGCCAGACAAACTCCACCAAACTATCCCAATATCCAAAACACTTGTTTGTATTTGTAAAAATTAAGAAAAGCGTTAGATAAATTAAAAAAATTTACTTTTACTAAGTGATATGTCACGCAAAAATGTAACTTAAAATTTTCAAATATAATTGTTTTTGTAATAATATAATGAATATCACATCTAAAAAATATCATGAATTTATAAAACAATAGACGTAAAAAAAAATACATTAGTTGAGTTTTAAAAAACTAATTATAAATATTAATAATTAGAATTATATAATTTTTTTTGGCATCTATTGGAATGTAAAATTTGAGACATCTAAATATATCTTTAATGATGTGATAAGAAAATAAAATCTCACACAATATGTGACAAATCAAAAAATATATTACCTATCCTTTTATATCATTGTAAATAAAATGGTGAGAAATTTTATTCAGTTTGTTTGGTTTGGATTTTCAGGATTCACTTTTTAAAATATTAATTTTTTTAATTTTCGTATTATTTTTGTTTTTACTAATTTTTTTTTAATATTTTAAGAATTTTTTAATTTTTAGATACATCGAATATAAATATACTTATAAAGTATAATATTTGTGAAAAGAAATCTTTAAAAAATTTACTAAATACCAAAAATAAAAAAAGAGAATTCAGTATATTTTTTGTATTTTTGTATATTTATTAATTTTTTTTTTTTTTTGTAAATATTTTACTTTTTAAATATATCTAAGTAAGGTGAATCTAAAAAAGTAAAAAAAAATACTTAAAATTTAAAAAATATTTACTAAAAATAAAAAATAAAAAAACTTAATTTTAAAAAAATTAAAACTAAACAGGCTGATTAAGTTTCAAATTTTTTCATATTGTAATTATACTAAAAACATATGAGTGAAAGAAAAATTATTAATTTCTCCTAGGATATCTTGGTCAATCACAAACCATCAATTACAATAAAAAAATGTTATAGATATTAAATTTTTTATCAGATAAATGATCAAATATCACACACATAAATGTAGGATTCACAAAATTATAAATCTCATACTTATGTGATACGTGTAATCATTTATTTAATTAAGAATTTAGTATTCTTAACATTACCTATCATAATATCTGTCGAATGTAGTTCCGGCATCAACCAATAATTTCTCTGAATGGAGAGAGAGACTTGTCAGAGACAAAGAGGTTGGGCAGTTCCAGGTGTCAGTCAACCCTTGCTTTATCACAAACACCTCATACACTTGAATTGATCCAACGGTGATCATGACACACTTTTCAATGCATATTTATGGGGCTTTGGTGTTTTGACTCTTTGAGATGGTTACCTTAATTTATTGACCAACAAAGTTATGCCCAACTCTCTTCCCTAGCGCGTGCTTCACATCATTACTTACTTCACACAATTTTACATTTACACAAGTATTAATTTATAACTTATACCCTCTTAAGTCTTAACTAAGATTTTTTAAATTTTCAAATACTATTAAACTTTTAATAGTTAGAATTACCCTTTAAATAATGATTGTTCATCATTTATGATTGTCTATAAAGAAATATGATAATTTAATATTTATTTTGATTTTTAAAATTTTAAAATATCAGTTTTTAAATTGAAAAAACGTAAAAAGAAACTTGTGCAAAAAAAAACTATAAAAAAAGCTGAATTATTTTTTTTTGTGCAAAACTAAATATTTTATGTCTATAAAAAAGAGCATGATGGTGGAATATTAATTTGCAAAATTGAAAAAAAAAAAAAAACCAAAAAAAACAAAAAAAAAAACGATGATATTCTCGGTTTTATTGGATAATTAAATTAAATTAATAAGTAGAAGGACAAAAACGTTCTATCATACTTTGTTTTTTTCTCCCTTAGTGAAATAATTATCTGAAATATTATTATGCAAAATTAATAATATTCTTAATTTTAAAGATTAGAAAAAAACTGATAATATTCTTAATTTTACTAAATATGACTTATTGATTCAAAAAATCTTAAATAGAATCTGAGCTATCATAACATTTGTAAATAAGACCTTTTAGTAATTAACTCTTTATTTTAAGGAAAATATCAAATCAGTATAGTTTTACAAAAATATTTATAAATCAATAATTTTTTTTTAAAATATTTATAATTAAAATTGTAATTTTTTTTATCGTATATATTTCTTTTCTCTGACATCCCCTCGGTGTCTTTTTGGTTTTTTTTTTTTTAAAAAAATTATGAAAAGACAAAATAAATTAAAATAATTTATAAGATAAAATATTACATTAAATCTATAATTATTTTATTTTTTCTCTTACAAATATCACATCTAAATATAAAAAAATTTAACTATCCTTTTAAACATAAAAATTTTAACCTATTAAAATAATTAAAAATTAAAATAACCAACTTCTCCAACAAGGGATAACACTTTCATATGTAAATCGTAATCGTACCATTGCCACTCCCCGTTGCTACCCTACCCTTTCCTTAACCTTCTTGGAATGGTAAAATGAATCAAACTAGTTGAATTGAATTGTATTCATTTCATTAAAAATTTGTTTGATATCAAATTGTTATATATGTAAGGTAAATTTAAAAATATTTTAAAGGATAAATTACTACTATAGTCTTTATACTTTGGTGATTGTGTCATTTTGATCTCTATAATTTAATTGACTAGATTTTGATTCTGAATTTAAGATTTTGTCCCAAATTAGTGGGTGCTTGGGAATTTGTTATTTTAGTAGATTTTTTTAGTTTTTGATTATTTTATGAGATTAAAATTTTTGTGTTTTGGAAGATAATTGAGTTTTTTTGTAGTTGGATATGATGTTTGTGAGAGAAAAAGTAAAATGATTATGGATTTGATGTGACATTTTTTATGAATTTTTTTTTTTTTGATTTTTTAAACCAATTTTGTCTTTTAGTGTTTTTTTGGCAAAAAAAATAAAAAAATAAAAAAATACTTCCCAAACATATAATTGATTATAACTTTTAGCATTTTTTAATAAAATATACGTACAGAAGTGTCATATTTCATATTTTTAATTGCAAAATTACAAATTTAATAAATTAGTTAGGAAGAGTTAGTCAACTTATAAACTGAGTTATAAATATTTCTCAAATTAATGTAAGATAAACTCATTCCAAACTCCCACAATCATAATGTTGTAGGATTGAGGCAAGTGACAATAGCCGGATTCGAAAATGTGTGTTTTATCTATAATTGACTTAGAGCATCCGCATCAGCATGATCAAAATAACAAAAAGGTAAAATATAGTAAGCAAATCACAAAATTGTTCCTCCATCAGGCTCAACAATTTTTTTGTAAATTAACTTTTTGTTAAATTTGGTATAGTGCCTCAACAACTTTGTTGAGAAATTGTTCATTAGCTACATGATTTTTTATTATATTTTCTGGAATAAAACTAAGCCAAAATCTTTAAACTGGTCGTCCACCCGGATGTCCCCTTGGGTATCCCACCGGATGTCCCATGAGTGCCTGTAGCAGAAGAAGAAAAAATGCCGAAAATTAGTCTAGTCGATCGACCGGCCAGTCAACCGGGTGGTCAACCGATCAACGATAATTTTTTTATTTTTATTTTTTGTATTTTTTAAGAATTGTTTGATGTCACCTCATCAATTTAATAAAAAATAAGAGAATAACAAATACAATAAGAAATTAATATTTTAATAAGATTGAGTTAGAATAAAGAATCTCATGTAGTGAGTAATAAAAAGTTGACTAGCTAAAATAATAAAAGTGAATTTTGAATTATAATTTAACTCAAAATTTGTTGAGGCTGATGTGAATGCTCTTAAGCAACAAAATCATATTAAAAAATTATATAAAAAGTATGGATAGATAATAATCAATTTGTTTGGTTTTAGTTTTTTGAAAATACTTTTCAGAAAATTCTATTTTTTTATTTTTTTACTACATTTTAAAAAATATTTTAAGTAATTTTTAAAATTTTTAGACACACCTAACATAAATACACTTAAAAAATATAATTTTTGTGAAATTTTTTTTTAAAAATTTCACAAATACCAAAAATAAAAAAAAAATGAAAATTCAATATATTTTTTTGTGTTTATTAATTTTTTTAAAATAGTTTTTCACAAATATTTTATGTTTTTAGATACATCTAAGTAAGGTACATCTAAAAAAGTTAAAAAAAAAAATTGCTTAAAATTTAAAAAATATTCACTAAAAACAAAAAAATACAAAACTTAAAAAACTCAATTTTCAAAAAATTGAATTCAGAAAACTAAAACCAAACACACTGAATAGTATGCAAATAGGAATTGATTCTAAGAACATGCTTAACAATAATATTTGAGAGCTCTAATGCAACTCTAATGATGTGGAGAGTACCTATGTGAAGATGGGGTCCACACTCCTCTCTCTATCTCTCTTTACTCTCCCTCTCTTCTACCTTACTAAAACTCCATTTAAAACTCTCAAATTAGAGTTATGTATCATTACTATAATTCGAATTTGGTCAACTATTATACCGGAGTAAAAATGTTACATGATACAAATAACTAATAGACATATAATGAAATTACATGATTGGAAAAATCAATCAACTTGTTTGGCTTTCATTTTCAGAAAACACTTTTTAAATTTTTTTTTTTTGTATTTTTTGTTTTTAATTTTTTTTAAGAATTTTTTTTAATATTTAGACACACCTAATATAAATACACTTAAAAAGTATAATATTTGTGATTTTTTTTAAAAAAAATTACAAAATACCAAAAAAATAAAAATTCAGTATATTTTTCATATTTTTGTGTATTTATTAATTTTTTAAAATAGTTTTTCACAAATATTGTACTATTTAGATACATCTAAATGAGATGCATCTAAAAAAGTAAAAAAAAAAAAATTTTGCTTAAAATTTTAAAATATTTGCTAAAAAGAAAAAACACAAAAAAAAAATTCAATTTTCAAAAAATTAAAACCAAACACACTAAATATTATTTTTTAGTTACAATTGTCTTATCACATATACATAGGGGTAAAACACAAAAAATCATTAGATGATATCACTGCTACGTTGAATTTTTATATGGCTCTTGTTAATAAGTATCCTAAGGCACAAGTAAAAGAAATAAATAATAATAATAAATTAAAGAATATGAGATAATTTTTTATTATTTTTTAAAATTTTTATTGAAATTAACACACTCTTTAATAATTTTACATATTTTCAAGACATTATACATACCATATTTGTTGGCATTTACCATTTTATATATAGGTTTTGCTTGGAATATGTGTTAATTTTTTAGTTTTAACCTGAGCTAAAAAGTCTTATTTCAGTTATACTTTTTAGTTTTTTTTAACTTTTTAAGAGAAAAAATGAAATAATTATTATTTAGATGTGATATTTTATCTTATTATTTTTTTAGTTTAATTTATATTATTTTATTTATTTATTTTTGACTATTTTAACATGATAAACGAGGGCACATATACATATATACGGAGAGTGTATCTCACGCACAATGTTTGAGTTTATCAATGGCAGTTTAATACAAACCCAAACCCATGTGTTTTAATTTTTTTAATTTTTTTTTTAATTTTTTTGTTTCTTAAAAACTAACTTCGTCAACGTCGCGCACACACATATTTCTTTCTCTATTTTTTTTTTGAAAAAAAAATTGCTAAAAGTTGATTTATTATAGTATCAAAACATCTGCCCAAAAGTCAACGCGTCCTCTCTCCCTCTGCTTCTTCACCCCTTCTTCCTGTCTTCTTCTCGCTCTCTCTCTCTCTCTCTCTCTCTCTCTGCCATGAAATTTCAGATATAGGGCATAGAAAAACACTGCGATTTTCTGTGTAATTTTGTGATTTTTTTTTGATGGGTAACGGGTTGGGGAAGATCAGCGTCTGCTTCACCGGCAATGATGGAGTTCGCCGGAGAAAAGACATGTCCATCGTCATTTCCGACCCAATCGACGATCTGGGTCACTCCTTCTGCTACGTCAGACCCGACCCGAATCATATATCTTCCTCCAAAGTCCACTCGGAGGAGACCACAACTTTCCGATCAATCTCCGGCGCCTCCGTCAGCGCCAATACTTCAACCCCTCTCTCCACAGCCTTCGTCGATCTTTACAGCTACAACAGCATCGATCGAGCCTCGGCTTTCGAGAGCTCGACCTCCTTCGCTTCCATTCCTCTCCAACCAATTCCTCGGAATTCGATGTGTTCCGGTCCCTTACCGGCGACGAATTCGTGGGGAATTCCGGTTTCGGGTCCGATCGAAAGAGGGTTTTTGTCGGGGCCGATTGAGAGAGGGTTCTTCTCGGGTCCAATCGAAAAGGGTTGTTCAGATCAGTTCCAGAGGAGTTACTCTCATGGTGGTTTTGCTTTCCGATCCAGATCGAGAAAAGGGTCGTTGATTCGAGTTCTACAGAGAGCGATATCGAAGACGATTTCTAGAGGGCAAAACTCCATTGTCGCGCCGATTAAAAGCGTTATTTCTATGAAAGAACAGGATTGGATTGTTGGGTCTGAGAAGCAAAATGAACTCACAGTCAGTAGTGTGAATAATCTGAGCAGTGATGGTAGTTTAGACGATGATGATTCACTGGAGAGTCAGAATCTTCAATGGGCACAAGGGAGAGCTGGGGAGGATCGAGTTCATGTGGTTGTTTCGGAGAAACATGGATGGGTTTTCGTTGGAATTTATGATGGATTCAACGGCCCTGACGCGCCTGATTATCTTCTCTCGAATCTGTACTCTGCTGTTCATAAGGAGCTCAAGGGTTTGTTATGGGATGACAAGAACGAGTCTTCCAATTCTAGTTCCTCTGTTCCTTCTGAAAACTCTAACCCAGAAATGGAATATGGATTTTCAAGGGAAGCCTGTTCGCGGTGCGTCGATCAAGAGAATTATCCTTGTGGAAGTGGCGATTTGAATTGCGAATCGAATTCGAAGAAAAATAGGGGAAAGAATTCCAAGAGTAAGTTCAAAGGGGCGGCGAAGAAATGGGAGGAGAATCAGAGGAGGTGGAGGTGCGAATGGGATCGCGAGAGGTTAGAGCTTGATCGGAGATTGAAAGAACAGTTGAATCGAAATGGGTCGAATGGTTCGGGGCAAATCAATCACTCTGATGTGTTGAAAGCTCTGTCTCAAGCATTGAGGAAAACAGAGGAGGCCTATTTGGATATTGCAGACAAGATGCTCGACGAAAATCCGGAGTTGGCATTGATGGGTTCTTGTGTTCTTGTTATGCTAATGAAGGGTGAGGATGTTTATGTGATGAATGTAGGCGATAGTCGAGCAGTGTTGGCTCAGAAAGCAGAGCCCGATCTTTGGCGACAAGACTTGGAGAGAATCAAAGAAGAAACACTGCATGATCTTGAAGTATATGATGGTGATCGATCCAACACAACGCCCAATTTAACTGCTTTTCAGCTCACCATGGATCATAGCACCTCTGTGGAGGGGGTACTACTTTGTTGCAGGAATTTACTCTGTTTTTACTCTGTTTCATGGATTGTTTGATATATTGTATTATGTTGCATTTCAGGAAGTACAAAGAATAAAGAGTGAGCACCCGGATGATGCTTGTGCAATGATGAATGATCGCGTGAAGGGTTCGTTGAAGGTCACTCGAGCTTTCGGGGCTGGCTTTCTTAAGCAGGTACATTATTAGATTCTACTCTTTTTTTTTTTTTAAATAGATTTGAACCCATTTAAGAATAGAAATTGGTGGAAAATGTAAAGTTGTTTTGGATCACTTTGATGCTTGAGGAAAGTAGATTCCTCAAATGGTTGTGAAAAATTCTGAGGGTTGACTATAAAAGGAGATTGATATTTTGTTGGGAACAAATATTATAATCCACAAAAACAGAGGAAAAGAACTTGCCTTCCTATTTTGGGAGGCATCTTTTATAGAATAGGCTTGTGGTCAACATTCCAGTGATGTTTCAGTTTTCTAAAAAGCGAACACACTACAGAATTAGTATGATATACACTTCAAGAAAAAGCATGAATAAGCTCCTTTACATATATTTTGGTTATGTTGGGTGCAGCTTATTGGAGTTTCTTATAGTTTATAAGACAGAAATTGCTTAAATAAGATGAAAAAGCTGAAATATCCGAAAGTTGAGGAGAAATGCTTTAAACTTCTACTTTCTAATTATCTATTTTCAAATTGAGAAATGCTTCACATCTGTTGATTAGCTTAGCTCTAATACACTACTGAATTCGGTGGAGGGTATAAAATTTTCATGTTTTGACTTCTGCTAAATTTTTGCAGTGAAAGTATCCACTCAAGATGGCATCTGGTTAGCAATCAAAAACAAAAACAAAAAAAGATGGCAACTAGTTGTCCATATTAGTTTTTTAGTATTATGACCAACTGAAAGGTTTTCTTGTGGGATGGAATTTCATGAAGCAAGTAAAGCTTTCACTTTGCTATCTCCTTGACTCGGTTGATCATAATGTTGTAGTTTATGGCAGCCATTTAACAACCATCACACAAACGATCTTATCTCCTTACAATTCTTGATGCATAAAGAAGATTTCCCTTTTGCGAAAGTAGTGGGTAAACTGCAACAATTTTGGATAATGCTGGTTCTATATTTTCCCTTGACACTTTTACATTGCTTCTGTTTTTGCAGCCTAAATGGAACAATGCACTTCTTGAGGTGTTTAGAATTGACTACGTTGGAACTTCTCCGTACATCACCTGTCTACCGAATCTCTACCATCATAGATTAGGGCCAAGAGACAGGTTTTTGATATTATCGTCGGATGGGCTCTATCAATACTTCACAAATGAAGAAGCTGTTTCCGAAGTTGAACTTTTCATTGCGTGGTCGCCTGAAGGGGACCCTGCTCAGCATCTGGTTGAGGAATTGCTGTTTCGTGCAGCAAAGAAAGCCGGTAAATTCACATGTCAATGATAAAACCTTATTAATCTTTTTAATACTCTCTTCTTCTTATTTGATAGGAAAACTGAATGGTATTTACATTGTTTTGTTGAATTCTAGGTATGGACTTTCATGAGTTGCTCGAAATACCACAAGGTGATCGGCGTCGTTACCATGATGATGTTTCGATCATTGTTATTTCTTTGGAAGGGAGGATATGGAGATCATGTGTATAGTTTAGCCACGAGATATAGAGGACATTTGCGAAAGGCGAAAAACATTCGGGGCATCCATTTTTGAGTTTTTATCCTTCTCACCTTTGTGCAAATGTACTGGGTGGTGGGGATTGTAAAGGTGTAAAAGCTGCTTCATCTTGATCTTAAACTGCAATAGAAAATTGTAATTTTTCTAATAAAAGACATTCCTAGAAGATAAAATTTTGTTTACACAATTTTTGGATTATATATTTGATTTATTTATTTTGTTCTTACTTGGTTTGGAAATAGTGAATGAGAAAGTCTAGAATATGAAGCAGAGAACTTCAATTTTTGTTCTGATTTTAGCTACAACTTCATATTGGAGTTGAATAATAGTAACAAGGACGATAGCAAAAGTGAGTCAACTATTCCAATCTTGAGTGTTAAGAAACAAGTCAATTCTTGAAAATTCTTTGCACCACTATTTAATGAGAATTCCCTTTTTTGGATTTTAGTACTATTTTGTTCCCACGAAGTGAGGATACACAGACTCAAAACAAATACTTGTTTTTATTTATTTATTTGAAAGTGTAGAACAACTCATTTTGGGTATTGTTGACAGTTTAAATTTGCATTAACATTTTTTTAGTACATAGAAATTTTCTTCTTTCATCTCACCTTTGCATTATGATAATGCCCCGTACAAAAACAAGAGGCCACGGATGAACTACGTATGTTACTCTTTTGTGTGTCCTTTTGTGGGTCAGGACTCTCTTTAATTCAGAATACTCACAAATTATAGAAAATTATTAGATATTTTTATGAGACCCTCTATATCTTAGAACCATCACATTATGAAATATTATTTGATGCTTTTAAAGTTCCATTTGACGTTGTCTATGTAGTGCTTTTGGCTAATTAGAAATTGCAACACAAAATGTTTTTTTTTTTTTTTTTTTTTTAAATCTTGTAATTACCAAACAAGTGGTACTCAATTTGTTCCAACAATAAATTTTTTTACTGTATGATTAATTTGGAGTATCATGTACTGTTTCAAGACCATTGAATAATTATAACCCGCTATCACTAGATTATTAAAATTTTCAAAATGCATTAATTTCAGAATTTGATCTAATGATATGAATATTTTAAAATAGAAAATAAAAATTGAGAATAAGAAGATACCATAACCTTTTGTTGGGGTTACCCAATTGATCATCAATCTTCTAACTTCTAACCAATTTTGAATTTGGGTAGTAAATGCAATGCAAGTGGGGGGTGGTGTAGGTATCAGACTCACTTGAAATAAAAACTTCTCAATTTGTCATTAAATTTGGACCAATATTTTTAGGTACACTCTGTTAAATTTATTAGCCTTCTATCCCCACAACATTTCCTTCCTCATTGGGTTGGACAACTAGTAGTCCCAATTTAAAATATCTTTTGAATTTTAGTCAATGGCATTAAATTCTGTTATGATTCAATTCTTTGCAACCTTAGCCAATTTTTATTTTTAGTCATGTAGGTATATGATAACAAGTGTCCTTTAGACATTATTTAATTTTGTAAAGTATGTAAAAAGTGTTTTGAAAATATGTAAAAATGTTAAAAAGTGTATTAATTTTAATAAAAGTGAATTAAATTTAGTAAAAAACGTCTTCTTTTTTTTTTTTCTAACTTATTTCTTTTATTTGTGAGTAAGGACATTTATTAGTAAGACCCAATTATGTATTATTATTATCTCATGCAAGTTTTGATAAAATCATATTCAACAAAGACAGTCATATTCAACATAATGACAAAATATTAGAAATTTCATAAAATTCAAACTCTATCACCTCTTTAAAGGACTAAGTCTACCAAATCAATCTCATGCCTTAATTATAATCACTGAAATTGATTAGGATTGAGTGTACTACATGTTTGATTAGAAGCATGACAAAATAATATTTAAATATGATAAAGGACATTTAGATTTAAGGGTTAGCCATATTTTAAAAGATGTATAGCACTACTAAAGACCTGAGAAATGGAGCATAGAACATGAGTAAGAGCCAAAGCAAGCAAGATCAAGTACTCTCCTTAGGTCTTACTCTGTGTGGCACCATACGTCTCTAAAAAATATGGTTAATATTGGCTAATGTAGTTACTGATGAGTACTGAATACTAACTATTTGATAACAGATATAAATATATGTTTATATAGCTGAAGGGGACAACTTATATTTCACTTATAATTCTTTCTAATCATAATGAAATTGTAGCAATTTTGAACGTAACTCTCACTTTGGAGGTGAACTTCTAAAAAATCTCATCTTCTTATATGTACATGTAATTTAGAATTTTTGTATATTTGTTCCTTTTCATTTTTATGTTTCCCAAAACATGGTTCGCGCTATGTTTCGTACACCAATTCTTAAACACTGGAACAATCCTCATTTTCTGCTCAAGGCAAATGAATCCTAAAACAATTTTTTTGTTTTTTGTTTTAATTGTTTATTTCTTCTAAAGTTTGAGCTTGGTGACTATTAACTTTTTAATTAGTGTTGGATTTAATTATTCTCATATTTATAATTACTTTTTTACTGATTGAAGAAAAAAACTGTACTAATTTATGGTGAAATAAATTTATATCCCACTTGAGAAAAAAAAAAAAAAGAAAAAGAAAAGAGGATGATAATGTAGAGTGTCGACATTTTCAACTTCCCTTCCAAATGAATATAATCCATCGATTATGCTTTAGTAGGAGAACAACAACAAAAAGAAACCATTGACAATTTCGGCAGTGTTTTTGGACCTTCAATATTTGTTCCCTAACACGTCCCCATATTTGACTTAAAAGAGGTTTTTAAATTTAAATTTGAAAGAATGGGAGAGATTTGTGGACTCTGGTTGTATTTCGATAATTTAAATTGTCTATTTTATAAAAATTTTATGGTATATTATTTATAATTTTTTTTTTATCCTAAATGAAATTTTTCAACTCAGGTTAAAATAGTTAAAAAGTCAAAAAGTCAACTCATTTTTCAAACGAAAGCTAAAGCCGTATTCGGTTGGAGGATTTGATGAGAGAAATGAAAATAGAAAAGGAAATACATTCTTACTTTTTGTTTGGTTATAAAGAAAAACATAGAGGAAAGGAAAATGAAAGAAAAATACAATCACATTTTATCTTTTGGACTGACTTTAGCCTCTCTTTTTTTTTTTTTCCCCTCAATTTATCAACTCGACTAAATATAGAATTCAAATCTTATCAATTTTGTATCATTTTCTTTTCTCTTTCTATTTTTCTCATTAATTTTTTCAACAAAACACCATCTAAATTTTTTTCCAAAAAGAATCATTGAAAATTTTAAAAATCTGATAGCAGTGATGCGCATGAAAATTTTAAGTGATTATGTAGTGCTATGATCGGACAAGGCTACATCCAACCAACCTAATGAAAATCGTTGAGAATCAAACTAAATCTTTCCTTGTTCTTTCCCTTATCTTCAAGATTCTGTTTGAATTTATATATTTGGGGAGAGAGAGAGAGAGAGAGAAGAAGCAAAGCTTGAACGTGCTTCATTTCTATTTTGCCCTTTTTTCTTTTAAATTTATACATTTATAGCCATCTAAAAAAAAAAATAAAATAAAAATTTATACATTTATAAATCAGATATAACTTAAAAGAGACGAGTGGAGTTAAATTGAGTAATAAATTACTTAAATTTAATTTAAAAAATTTAACAAGTTTCAAAATATATTTAAATTTGATTGGTTTATATAACGAGTTGATTTGAAATGAATTTTCAATGAGTTGAAAACGAACCGAGAGCTAAAATAATTTGATTTTTTATAATTACAAAGTTTGTCTACTTAATCCATATATATATGAACTTTTTTATAATAAAAAAAATTTAAGCAAATTGATTTCTAAAAAAAATTAAAACTGTGTGTTTGGTTCATGTGGGGAAGTGGTTTTGGAAATACTCTTCAGATCCTGGGAGACGCTCTTGATCCTCAGCTAGTCACCTGCAAGGACAAACACTCCGGTCGGGGGTGCCGGGTTAGCACTCCGACGGGCAAGTCAGTTCTTATACTCAAGAAAGCTTGTTTACTAAGTTTAGTGAAGTGATTCTTACATACTTTTCCAAGAACGCTGCTTCTTTATTTATATATGTTCCTTCTGAGGCCTCGGGGCCTGGGCCTACTTTTCAATCATTACCCGTTCTTCTATTCGGCCTCAAAGATCCTTTCTTAATCGGCTTACGTATCGTATTCGGCTCATCCTAGTCTTGCAGGATGCAGCCGGTTAATGTCTGCAGGATGCAGCCGGTTAATGTCAATCTACTAAAATATGCCCCTTCCGATTTAGCCATTTATTCGGCTCCCACAATTGCCCCCCGAACTCCCTATTGACGGTAGTTAATCGGCGTGTTTGGTCTAGAATTCGAAAAGCTTAGCATAGATCAGGCGGCTTCGCGTTCCCCAAGACGTCAGAGGATGTCAGAAGGCGCACACCTTTTCGTTTATCATTACACTTTCCCGCGCCATTCATGTGTCTCTCGCATTTATTGCGATTTGAAACTTCAGTCCTTTTGGGTGCACATTTCGTCGATCATCTGATACGTTTGGACCGCCAGCGCGCATCTCTCTCTCACTCACATTTTCTGCAACTTTCGTCCGTCTGCCTTTGCCTCATCTGCTCTTCGTAAGTCTTCTTCCCTTTTCTTTGTAATCCTATTCTCTGTTTATCGTTTTTACTTTCGGCGAATCCTTGGGTCCCCGTTGGAATGGCTAAACACTTGAAAGACCTCCTTTCTGAGAGTCGCATTTCCGGATTCCGGCGACATTTTTCTATTCCCGATGACGTCCATTTGTCTCTCGTAACGGACAACACTCTAGATATGGAGAGAGAGGATCAGAATACGATCGTATTCCCCCTCCTGTCCATTGCGGAGGGCGGAGTTCGTTTCCCCTTACATCCACTGCTTAGGGCCGTTCTTCGCTATTGGAGTCTGATTCCTTCTCAACCCAATGTAAATTTCTTTCGAATCATTATGGGGGTTATAGAGTTGAATCGACGCCTTAGGATCAATCTCGGAATTCCGGCCATTCGGCACTGCTATGCTTTAGCCAAATCCTCTGGTCGGCTGGGGCGGTACTTCCTCAGGGCCAAGGATACTGACCATCATTTGGTGACTATGCTTGCCAGTTCTGGTAAGAGGGTTGACGATGTAATGGTCAATGTCCGAGGTAATTGGGAGTTCGCTGAAGGCGAAGATCGCCTAGACCCCATTCCCAGACATAAGGGTGATCCAGGTTGCCACGTAGTATCTTATGTTTGTCGATCTGTCTTTTAATCGGCTCTCTTTCCTTAAGCTCTCCTTATCTTTTGCAGGTAACAAATTGAAGAAGATTCTGACTTCAGTTGACGACGCGGTCCTTAGGGACATTAAGACTGCACTCGACTACTTCGGTCGCCCAAACGTGCAAAAACAAAGGAGAGCCGCCCATATTTTACTCCGGTACGAACCCACTTATACCACATTCTCGGCTGCGGACAACATCCCAATTCCATCCGGCGATCAGCACCTCTCGGCTCTTATCTTCCCCAGCTACAAGAACCTTAGGCAGATTGGTCTCGAAGCTTCTGATTCGGGGCAAGACGCAGAGCCGGTGATAGAGGTAGTTGCCGATCCGGCCAGAGAATTCACTGAGGAGGGCGAAGAGGTTGACGAGGCCGTGCGTTCGGCGTTCGAGGCTGCCGGACTCAACCAGCCTTCCTCACCATCCGCTTCGGGTCGGGCAGAGTTTTCTTCCGGGGATATTTTCGCGAACTTAGGAGATCTACCCGGCGATTTCTTCGGAGGTATGGCAAAGGAAAGCCTTACGCAAATGGCGCGTAAGCGAAATGCCGAGCGGATGGCTGCTCGAAAAAAGGCCGAGGCCGCCGAATCCGATCCCAGCTTGACTAAGGCCTTTGTACCCATTATTGAAGGAACGGCTCAGGTTACGCCGGTCGAAACGGAAAAAGTGGTTGAACAGCAGGCCGGTGAAGAACGGCTGATTCCGAGGGACGCGGCCAAAAACGTAGCGCCGAGGAGGAGGCTAGTTCAGAAATTAGTCCCATTGACAAACGGCCTCGCCTCGAAGAATCGGACGTGGTTGCTCCTTTTGTTATTCAGCCCAAGATCAGAGATACGCCGATTCCTTCCAATGCTTCGGCCATGGAGGATCCGGCCGTTGCATTGAGCCTGGCGGCTTCAATTTCCTTGCCGGCTGACAATGCAACCTTTTGCGCCGTGCCGGATATTATGGCCGTAGCTCTGTCTGCGCAGTCGGCACTTTTGGTAGGTGATTTCAAATTCGCTTAAATCTATTTTTATAGAGGTATCTAACGATCGCTTGTTCTTTGCAGACCGTCGGCAGGATCGCCGACTTAGGCCGCCGCCTGCATGATGTTCTTGGCAGAATTGACCGTTTGCAAACAAAGTGGACGGTCAGAAGAGTAGGGCCGAGTTTGAGAAGATGAGAGCCGCAATGGAGAGCGCACGAGCCGAAGCGGAGAAAGAGAGGGCTCGCACTGCCGAACAGCTTCGTTCTGACGCTGAGGCCAGAGCGAGTGCGAGTGAGGAATCGCTCAAGCTCTCCAAAGACGAACTTGCCGAGGCGAAGAGTCAGTTGGAGGAGCTCAAGGCGGCCCAGGAGAAAGCCGAATCTGAGGCTTTTGAGGCGGGAAAAAGAGCCACCTTCACGGAATACGTTGATGAAGTTCCCAAATTTGAGAATCGGGGGTTCAAACACGAGTGGCTCAAAGCCCTTGCTGCCGCTGGGATTACATTGGATTTGCCAATTCCTTACGAGCAAGTGGATGTTGAGCCCCTTGAATCCGACATCGAGGAGTGATCTGGGAGGCGTTTCCTAATTCATTTAGTTTTTTGATTTTGATTTTTGTTTGGTAGAGTTTTGTTGGTTCAGGGTGGTTTTCATGTATAAATTGGTTACTATCTTGTGCACAATTTATTAATGAAAATTTCCTTGTAATTTCATTACTACTCGTACACAATTTGTGTGGTTATGTTAACGAAACATTTTGACTTTCACTACTACTTGTACACAATTTGTGTGGTTTATGTTAATGAAACAATATTGATTCGTCTTTAGAGATTGAATATCCTGTGGCAATATTGATTCGTCTTTCTCATGCCGACTGGATTCGAATTATGAACTGTCGATTTGTGAACTGAGCCGAATAGATTGATAAATCTGCCCTTGCCCCAGGCGGTTCTTGCAGAGGTTAGAATCGATACGGGAGCCGGCTGGGGTACTGAGCCGAATAGATTGATGAATCTGCCCTTGCCCCAGGCGGTTCCTGCAGAGGTTTGAAGAATTGATTGGTGAGCCGGCTGGGGTACCTGAGTCGAATATATTGATGAATCTGCCCTTGCCCCAGGCGGTTCCTGCAGAGGTTAGAATCGATTTGGGAGCCGGCTGGGGTACTTAAGCCGAATAGATTGATGAATCTGCCCTTGCCCCAGGCGGTTCCTGCAGAGGTTTGAAGAATCGATTGGTGAGCCGGCTGGGGTACTGTAGACACCCCATTTTTGACCGTCCTCAAGACTTGGACGTCACCGTTTGAACACTCGGTGATTATCCATGTTTGTGTTCGTTTGGAGTTCCCGGAGTTCTCGACTACGCGCCTTGCCTCAGGATCCCCCAACTTGACTGTTTTGTGTCTGGTTTTGCACCAAACACTTGTGTTTTTCCTTGGAGGGGCAGGGAATGCCTTGTGAGGCATCCCCACACACCACCGGCACTAGCTAGAGGCCACCGGCTGGTTTTTGTCGCCACCGGCAATATATATTGCCGGTCGGCACTCTTTGTTGCCGGTCGGCAGTCATTTTTGTCAAAATGACATTTTTGGCTAGTCGACTACTGTTCAGCTGCTTTTTCAGATATTTTAAGGCAGCTGTCTTGCATTTTCTTCCCCTCCATACACGTATATGGAGGGATGCCCCTCTTGTTTGCTTACTAGTTAAGCATTACAAGATTGCCTCCTCTATAAGAGGAGGCCTTCTCTCCCTTGTTCTAGGGTTAGAAAAGTTGGAGAAGAGAGTGAGAAGCCTCTGGTTTTAGGGTTTGGATTAGTGTACCTAACCTATATCTATATCTCTCCCTCTCTTGCCATTGTGTGTGTTTTAGGCTTAGTTTTGTGCATAAACACCTACCATCACACCATCCTCTTGGAACTGAGGTTCTTGAGGCTTGTTCTTGGAGCTTTGAAGCTGGTTTGGGGCTCAAGGGGGCTGCTGGTCCATCATTTGTGAAGGTAGTCTTCAAGGGTAAGAAACTTCCATTTTATTCCCCATTTTTGCATCCTATTTCTACCTATCTTAGAGCTGTTTTTGTGCTTAGTGTTTAATACAAAAAAGTTCTGTTTTTAGGCCCTCTTGATAGTTTATTAAGAGTGTTTTGTGCTTTGGGGAAGTTTGACCACCCTTAGGCCTTGAAAGGCCTCATTTTGTGCTATTTTGTGTAAGTTTCGAGACTTTGGTGTTTGGGCCTCTTCACCACTGAAATTTTGAGAGATTTCAGTGGTGGAGATGGTGCCTTGAAGTCTCCAAAAGGGGAGGGCCACCCCCTCTCATTGTTGTCCTTGAAAGGGACCATTTTTGGCCTCTTGAGGGAGCCTATGTTAGAGTGTGTGTTGATCATGTCTAGGCTGCATTTCATGCTTATTATGCCATAATATAATCATGTTGTGTGTTGGTTTTGATACTCCATGCATGTTTAGTATAGTTGCCATGTAATGCCTCATTGATCCCTTAACATGCCTTAGGTTGTGTGCCTTTGTTTTAGCATGTTTTAGGCTTAGCCTTGTGAATGTTTTGTGCTTATTTTACCATGCTTTAGGTCTGTCCATAGTTGTTTGGATCGATTTTGGCATGCTTAGTATAGCTCCTTTGCATTTGTGGCTTGCCGGGCTTATACGCCTCAAGTATGTGAATGTGTAGCTTGTGTTGCTTGCATCATTTTGGTGGTTTGGAACCATCCAACATGTAATTTCAGTCCCTTTGGCATGCTCATATGCTTGCCTTAGTTGCCTCTTTGTTGCTTTGAGAGCATGTGTTGGATGCCCTATGTCTTGACCATTGTGCATGCCTTTGAATTTGAGCCACTTAGATGCCATCTAAGTAGTCCTTTGGGCTTGATTTTGTGCGCTAAAACTCTGATTTTAGTTGCTTAAGTCTTGCCATGTTAGGTCTTGTTAAGTGTAGTTCATTACCTCTTTGGTGAGCCTTGAATATTTGGGCCATTTGCATGCTTTTGTTTATCTTGTTTGAGTTGGTTTGGCACCTCTTCTAACATGATTTCAGATCTTAACTTGCATGCTAATTGTTCATATTTGTGCCCTTTTAAATGTGTTTAAAAGTTGCCCCAATATGCTTTAAGTTTTGGACCATGATTGCATACATGCGTGTGTGCATTTTGGCCTTCACTTCCATGGTTTTGGCTACTGATTTTGGGCCTATTTGGAGTTGCCTAAGTCATGTTTAAGTCCCTCTTTTATTTGGTTTGCATGCTTGCCTTGCATGCTTGCTTGTATGTTTGTATAAGTGCCTTGCATTGTCCATATTACATGTTAGCCAATATGTCTAGGATTGCATTGCATTGTGCATACTTGGCCTCTTGAAGTGAGTGTGATAGAGGTTAGGATTCTTTGGTTTGTTGTTTGCATTGCATTTCATTTGACATGAAAGTGCACGCTTGATTCTTTGGGCCATCATGCATGGAAATGCGTGATTGGTGGCCCGAGAATCGAGGCACATCCTCCTTTGAGTCGCAAACATGATAAGGAATGTGTTTGGTGCATACATAGCTTGAATAACATTGCCATGCAAGATTTTGCCCTCTGCTGCTGTGAGTTGCAGGTTCTGCAGGAACTTATTGCCGGCCGGCAGTATTTAGTGCCGACCGGCAGTCAATCTATGGCCGGTAGATCTATTTTGTGCCGATGGCCACATCCTAGTGCCGGTGGTCATTTTACTTAGCCGGTGGGATCCCCCAGTGTCCTGAGAGGCATTCCTGAGACTTTGGCAGTTTTCAGAGGAGCAAAGCAGGGAAAACAGAGGCAGCTAGGCATGGCAGTGCAATTCCGAGCGGAATCCGAGCGCGCATGCATTGAGCCCTCGCCCCAAGGCGGTTTACTGTTTTTCTTAGCGTAGTTAATTTGTTAATTAATTAGGCAATTTGTAATATTTAATTAGCTTGCGTAGTTAATTAATTTGTATATTCTTTTGGTCTCCGTGTGAGGGCAAATCTGTAATAAGTGTGCGTGAGTGGTGTGTATGTCTTCCCACCCCCACTTCTTTCTTCCCTTTTATTTACCTGCTTACGATGGTAGATTAGGGCACGTTTATTTTAGCATACCTTATGCAATGCATGCGTGCATCCATGCATTTGTTGACATGCACCGGGCTCGGTACATCACGCTAACCGCATTGTATTTCAATTTCCAAATTGAATACTTGTTACATGTAGCATTTCACATGCCATGCTTAGGATAGCCGAGCCTGCTCTAAACTGCATCTCTGTATGTGTTGCATTAGCCACTTAACATGAACTAGGGCATGCATGTTTGCTAACTAGTTTGTTGTTTTGGCACGGAGTACGATGTAAGTTTTTACGCTTTAGCATCTCGCATGCGTGTGAATGTTAACTGACAGTAGGCTTACCATGTGGCTAAATGCTTATATGAGATAAACTGTTTGAATGCCTGTGGGTGGAGGTTGGATTGCTTGAGTTGGAAAAACTCGTTGAAATCCGTGTTTTAGCCTACTTGCGAGTAGCAAATTCCAAAGCCTTTCAAAACGAACGGATATGCAATGCTTATTTCCAAATTAGGCAATCTAGTCTATACTTGTTTGCTGTGCGCATAACATAGTAATTCTAGGCTAATAACCGGAATAAGAACACATAACGTTTTCAAAATCGGATATCACGGTTAGTAGAGGCCGGTCTTCGGACCGGGCGAAAGGGGGTGCTCATAGCTGACCTTCCCCGATCGTACCCAAGCTCCCGAGCCAAGACATTTGGTGATGACGGACACGTGGCCTTCGGCACCGAGTCAGGGTTTCCTAAATTTCCCATTTTAAAAATATTTAGGTGGCGACTCTGTATCTGGCAAAGCAGTCCATGTTTGGCACTTCTTTTCAAAATCTTTTTTTCAAAACGATTTGCCAGAGTTGGACTCTTTGGTTCAGATTAAGAACCGTGATAATTTGAGTCCGAACTGTAATGAACCCAATATGAACAGAACAGGACTTAACCCTCCCGGGGCGTTCGGGGACGTCTACAGTTTCTGGCGACTCTGCTGGGGACTTTAGAGAGCTTGACTCGAACTCGTGATATCCTGTTTTGATTTCATTTATGTGTCTCTTTGCATTGCATGTGCATTGGTGCGCCTAGGACACCGTGTTGGCCATCTGCTATTCCTGAGCGGTTTGCTAGAGGCTTGTCTTGTCAAGGCATGACCATAAGGCTGACCGGTTGCGGGCTCTGCCAGTATGGGAACACAAACCCCGGTCTTACCGGGGCACCCTTTTGACCATTCGACCTAGTGCATATTCGGATCCATAGTGACCATTCCAAACTAGGACAGGTTGCTTACCCGATATAGGTTGTTTGAAACCGCTGTGTGCGTAGTGAAACCCTAGCTCCTGACAAAATAGGACAGGGAAACCCTACCCCAACATAGGGTGTTTTGGCTCTCTTTTACCTGCTATGTGCTTTTAGAGTGTATCTCTGCAGGGAACGCATATATCAGTTTGCAAGTTTGAGCATCAGGCCGAGGGCACTAGTATCAGTGTTGTTGAGAATCAGTTATGTCTGCGGGTATCAGTTCAGTTTTGAACAGTGATTCTGGGAACAGTGATCAGTAGTAGAGTGCAGTTGTTCGGCTACACCCGTGTTTGATCTGTTTGGGGCTGAAATGCTGCTTGTTTTCCGTTTCAGTTCAGAGATTCAGAGAGATTGATCCAGAACAGCTAGTGTCTTCTCCTTGCTGAGGCAGGACTTAGCATGACGCAGAATTCAGAAGAGATCGTGGTCATGACGGCCGCGTTGGATCAAGGAATCACCCTACACAGTGAGACTACTGTTGATATGCCGCATCCACCCAGATCGCCGGCCGCGCACCCAGTTTGGACCCCTCAACTATATCAGGCTCGCGAGCCTACTACATTTGAACTAATGGGAATGATAGGTGATCTTCAAAGATCCGTGACGGATCTCACCTATGGAATGTCAGCTTCACCGCCAGCCACACCGTATGTCGGGAGCTTTGTACCCCAGGAGCTCCCGCTGTTGGGCCGAATTGTTATTGAACTTAGTCAACCAGAGATGACCTCCAGTTACAACAATGACATGTCAACACCAATTCAAATCCTAGATCAGGCTGAGACCCGAGACAAAGGTAAAATGAAGACAGATGCCGACCCTATCGAACAACTGCTGTGGGCAGTCGAGGCTATGAAAGCCGGGGGGATGAACAAGCAACAGATATCTGCAGTCATGACAAAAGCTGTGGAGGACGCTTTCCCCACTCCGCCTGAGGGCAGTTCCAGTCAATCAGAGAACCGGGATAGGCCCCGTCATGCCAAAACAGTTCTTCCCGCTCCCAACCTTGCATCCGGAAAGGATCAGAAATCCAAGGCCGCCCCCGCCGATCCGTTCGCTAGTGCATCTAGCAAGAGTGCTCAGGCTCCAAAGTACCTGCCTCGAGGGCGCAGGGTTTCCATCCTCTCTACATGCCTTTGTCTAGGGCACTTTTGATTTTGGCCAAAAAGGGGCATCTTACACCTCTTGAGCCCCGACCCCTCCGAAGAATCTCCCTGCTACTCATGACCCTGCTCAGTACTGTGCGTACCACCAGCAGACAGGCCCCCTACCGACAATTGCTTCCGCCTCCGTCATGAGGTGCAGGATTTGATTGACAACGAGGTTATCCTCCCCCTACCTCGGCCAAGTCAGTCACTACAGAGTTCTTGGATTTTGAGGACACCAATACTGCGAGTATGTAATCAGAAGTGAACCGCCTGCGGGCGACTTGGCATTTTTGATGTGGCGTTTGGCACGCATTTTTGAGCATCTACGGTCACTAATTTTGTAAATTCTGACTTGGGTGTCGAGTCAGTCTTTTGTTTTGTTTTGAGTCTGTCTCTTTGTATTGAGTCAGTCTTTTTTGCTTACAGGGTCTGTCTTGTTGTAATGAGTCAGTCCCTCTTGTATAGTATACCAGGTGATTCCGGGTTGTTGCCTCGAACGCCGTTTTGTAATTATCCTTTTGTTTTTCGCTTTTGAGTCTGTTGCTGCCAAGGAGCCAGCTATACCAACAAACTTGAATGAAACAGCTGTGGCTATCACGTTCCGTACTTGTTGCTATTTGAGTCAGCCGTGCCAGAGGATGTGAATGGAACGACAGTACATACCACCTACTTCTTGTGCCTTAAACATCGTTGTAATGACCTAAGCTTTTCATAAAAACCCTTTTCGAACACTGCGGTGATGAAAACGAAGAGGAAGGAATTCCTCGGGTTTTGTAAACTTTTGATCATTTTGAGAGAAAGAGAGGCACGCTAAGCTTTTAATGAATGAAATCATGCTTGTCGGCGTGAGTACTGAGAAGGATCTTGGTTTGATCCAGACTGGTTCCACACTATCTTCAGCACGAGCGATTTGTCGCTTTCTTAAAAACTTTCAAAAACAAAATGTTTTGCGCGGTCTTGTGAAGACTTGTGTGGAATCGCTCTTGAGATTGTGTAGCCTAGGATCGCTCTCAGCCTCAAGATTCAATTTATCTGTTGCAAACTGGAATCCGTTCAAAACATTCAACAGTGCCATGAAACGCCTGTGTGGCCCTTTTGAGGCAGCCCTCGAGCAAGAGGCATCAAAGTCAGATCAAGGAGATCAGATCCCACCCAGCAAGGCTCGTGAAGCAACCGTGATGGACTTTTCTGCAAATCAACACAACAGTCATTCTCCTGGATACAGAAAGGCCTCAATCTCAAAACCATTTGGCATGGGCTTGCTACACTTTTACCCCTTTGAGAGGCTCGCTGGGCCGAAAACCCGGAAGGGCGACCCAGGCAAAAGTTAGAGCAAAGAAAAAAGAAGAAAAGAAAAATACAAAAAAAAAAAAGCAAAAGAGAAAAAAATAAAAAAAAGAAAAGAAAAAAGAAAAAAGAGAAAGAAGAAGAAAAACATAGCTCGCAAGGTCGAAAACCCGCATTGGGCGCCTTGGCAAAAGTTAGAGCCTAAACAGTGAAGGTTAAAATACCCGAGTGTACCTTAACCGGAACTACGTAAGGCTTGATTCCCATGTTTGGGATACGTAGGCAACTTCATCCTGAAGTCCAGCCCCCAACGCTTCCATAGCGTCCCAGTCCATATCATGGTTTTGATCACTTTTGCCTCCTCTGAATCCAACGTCTCGATTGCAGCAACCGGGAACTACGTGATTAACTTCCTCTTTCCAAACCACCAACACCTTCCAGGTGACTGTGTCCATATATTGATTCAAATCGTCTTCGTCTCCTCCACGTCCGAGGGTCCGATCGTCATCAACGAGGACTGCTTACAGCATGCGCGGCATCATCCAAACAAGGGGCAACTTTCCGTTGCCATGCATGCCATAAGTTGCCCTGAGTTACCGTCCAAACCAGGGGCAACTTTCCGTTGCCTTATCCCCCTTTAAGCCAGGGGCAATTTTCCATTGCCTCCGATCCGAGGTTGCATATCTCAAGGGTAAGTTCGCGCTCGTTGAGCGTTGACTGTTTGCAAAAATAGTTTTTGAAAATTTTCACTGAGGTTGACTTATTTTCTCAGAAAACTATTTCATTTTTAAAATTGGACCATGTTTGGACCCAAAAGGAGAATTTTCAGTGCTCACAGCCTGATTCGCATGATTTTCAAATCAAAAATCGAATAAGTGTGTTAATCCAACTCTCATTTTGGTCAAAACTTGTTTTAGGAAGAAAACAAAAAATGGTCAAAGTGACGAACTAGGGGCACAATTGAGTCAGGTCTTCTGTCTTTCCTCCGTCACCATACTCGCCGGAAAGGCACTCCATCCGTCAGAAGAAATAGCCGTGAGCTAACAGTGTTGAGCGTGAACCTGTGAGTTTCTATTCATCCATCAATCACCCTGGGGAGGGATGAAAAATGAGAGAATAAAGAATAGAGAGGAGTAAGTTGAGAGAAAAGTAAGAAAAGGGTTTTAGAGAAAAACCGAGCCTGAGGGCCGAGTGATGTGAGTATCACAAATCAGAAAGGGTGGGAAATAATACCCGGAGGAATTGGCTCCTCGAGATCTGAGGTCTTTTTTGTAAACATGTCGTGTGTGTCGTGTCTTTTGATTTGTCGGTCTCGATTTTGGCTTTGAGTTTTTTCCGAGTGTGTCTCGTTGTGTTCAGGTCGTGTGCCTTTTGTTTCTCTGTTGAGTCTGTCTCGCTGTGTTCTGTGGTAGGCTCGATACCCCGGTTGTGAAACCCCTTTTCCAAAGATTAATCGTTTGTGCTCAGAATGCTGTGCCATTCTCTACATTCGTGCGAAGCAAGAGAAAGAAAGGGAAAATTTGGGACATCCGAGTGTGTTTCAACTGCAACCGTGTCAGTTTTGTGATCCGTCTTGTCAGATTGGGTTATTTGTTCAGGGTTTGCTGTGTGCAGAATGAACCAAGTGCTGTGTTATGGGCTGTATGCAGATCAATCCCCAGTAGAGTATGGCTGTATTTAGTTCAAGCAGTGGTTTGTATGAGTTGTTTGCTGTTAGTTGGTTGGTTACCCGATTATCATAGTGCAAGTGCTCAATTTTCAGACAACAGATCGATATCATTTACATTTGAGGTGTAATATGATGCAATACAGTGCAAGGTATGAAATATATACAAATGTAAACACTCTTTTAGACAAAAGTTTGTTTCATTTCATATCATCTTTTCAAGTACATAAATTTTGGAAACAAAATCTGCCTGCGGCAGTACAAAGTACCCTAACTACTGACAAAAGGGGAAAATGCAAAAAAGAAACAAAAAACAGCAAAAATCTGTATCAAATGTCAAAAATGGCTCTGGGGCCGTCAATCTGTCCTGGTCCTCTTCCTGGACGAGGGTCCAGGAGCGTCATCAACAGGGGCACCACTAGGGGCATCACCGTCTGAGCTCGAGTCCGAGCCATCATCGGTCTCCTCCGCCTCTGTCTCTGCCTCAGACTCATCATCCGGAACCGGAGCCCGCGAGCTGCTCCCGACATGAGTGCGCCCCCCTCTGGTGCGGGGATATGCTCTGCCATCCCGAGTAGAAATGGGAGGTCCAGCCGGAGCGCGCCCCACCGGAGGAATCTGGAAAGGAGGCTGAAAAAGCATGAAAGGCAAATGCATCAGAATACTGTGAGCAAAAAATCAGTGCAGAATGCAGTGTATGAGTACAGTGTATGTATGCCGTGAGCAGTTTACAGTGCCGAATACAGTGTATGAGTACAGTGTGTGAATGCCGTGAGCAGTGAATCAGTACAGAGTACAATGTATGAATGCTGTGAGCAGTGAATCAGTACAGAATGCAATGTGTAAGTATCGTGTATGTATGCCGTGAGCAGTTTATCAGGTGTTGTGTTATGCATCAGATTATGTAAAGCAGTTTGTGTATGGTTTGAGGCTGTGGTCAGGAAGAACATACCGGGATGCTGTAGAGGGCTAGGAGGTCGAATGTCCGATGTAGCATCCCTATCATGGAGGCATTCATCTCCAATGACTGCCGGGTGTATCCAGAAGACGCCTGCAAAAGTATTAGATGCATCAGTATTCTGTGGAATATCAAATAAACTGAAATGAAATAACAGTGCAAGATGAAGAATGAAGTAATACATACCAGAGGCAAGTCGGGGACACCGACAAACTCATGATCAGTCGGCGGAGGGGCGAAGGGGATCTGATAGGTCGCCCCACCCTGCCCTCTGAAAGTCAATACAGCGGGCAGAGCAGGCCAACCGGTCCCTCATCCTCTCTGGACTCCGCCCCTACCGCGGACTCGAGCCCTCCTCGGCGCTCCCCTCCAGCTCCTCCAGCTCCTGCTCCAGCCGCTGGCGCCGCTGCTCCCTCTCTCTCTACTCGGCGGCCGCCGCTCAGAGGTCGCATGATAAAGGTCCGGACGTACTCCGAGTAATCGCCCTCGCCTCTGAAGTGGTCTGCCTCCCAGCCGATGGTGTAATCTGCCATCTGCTCGGCAGTGAAGCGCTCAGTATCCCGCATGTGCTCAGGAGGGTGCACCGGGACTATCTGCTCGGGTAAGCCTAGGGTTTGGCGCAAGAAACGCTCGCCCAGGTACCAAGCCCGACAGACCGGACCCTCCAGCAGAATCCGGAAACGCGAGGTCTCCTTGGCACCGGCAAACCGATCCCGTGCCACGGCTGGCAAAGGAGCCCAAGGCTGCCAGACGATCTGAAAATGAAATACAATTTGTTATCTACTATTATTGAAATATGCAGTGGAAAGGCGAAGCTTAAATGAACTGCAAGTAAAACATACCTCGGCAGGGGTGATGGTGTCGAAGTAGCGGCGGAAGAAGCTAAATGTCTCTCGCGGCCTCCGGGTGCATCTCCCGTCAAAGCGGCGCGAGAAGGGAACAACCAGAGGGGTCTCCGTCTCGGGTACAGGAGCGAGCCTAGGAAAGTAGGCATAAACCCACAACTGCAAGATAAATACCAGTGCATTTATCAGATAAAGCAGAATACAGAATAAAAGGCAGAAATAGCAGAGCCGTGTGTTGTGCAGTGTAAAGCAGAGTATCTGTGTACAGTGTGAGCAGTGTACAGTCAGTGTAAAGCAGAGTATGTGTGTGCCGTGTGTACAGTATACAACAAGTATAAAGCAGACTACAGTGTGCAGTGTGTAAAGTACTGAACTGAAATGAAAGACAGAAAAAGAAATGTACCTCCCAAGCGCGCCAGTAACCCCCGAGCAACTGTCCGCTGCCGCGGGAGGCTGAGCTCATATATCCATAAAGAGTGGCCAGAGCGGCGCCACCCCAGTCATAATGCAAAATGTCTCTGACATCCACCAGTGCGCTGAGCAGACAGAGAGGCACTGTGTTCGCCCGGTCGGCGAAAAGGGTCGTCCCGAACAAGAACATGAGGAAGCCGCGTGCGTATCTCTCCACGGCCTCAGGGGTCATCGGAGCTGCATCGACGAGGAGGGGCTGGACCCGGAACTGCACCTCGAACCAGGAGTATCGGACGAAGCCAGGACGCGCGAGAGGCGGTGCCGCGCCAAGCAAGTAGACCTGAGCCGCGGTCCACTCATCCATGTCAATATCAAAGGGGATCGGATCACCCCCTACCCCGATGCCTGTGAGCACCGAGAAATCATAAGGGGTCATCGTCATATCCCCAGTCGCAGAAAAGTGAAACGAATCGGTGGTGTCCCACCACCTCTCTACCAAAGCGGCAAGGAGAGGTCTGCATGTCGTAAGCTGGGAGAGTCCCCTACAAAACGCGCCAAAGTCGGCTTGGTCTACAATATGGCGAACTGCATCGGGAAGCTCGGCGTACCACACGCGAGCGACAGTGTTCCCATACCCGCGGATGGTATGGGAATCTCCCTGTTTTCAAACAAATTATTGCAAAGCAATATAAAATGTACAGTTTTGAGGAAACAGTAAATCAGTGCAAATTTGGCATGCGTGCAAGTTTATCAGATTCAAACAGATACCGGGTGCCGGTGTGCTTTTAGTGAACTACAACGTGTGATGCGTCAGCGTGTTTGTGTGGTTCGGTGCAAATTTGGCATGTGTGCAAGTTTATCAGATTCAAACAGATACCGGGTGCCGGTGTGCTTTTAGTGAACTACAACGTGTGATGCGTCAGCGTGTTTGTGTGGTTCGGTGCAAATTTGGCATGTGTGCAAGTTTATCAGATTCAAACAGATACCGGGTGCCGGTGTGCTTTTAGTGAACTACAACGTGTGATGCGTCAGTGTGTTTGTGTGGTTCGGTGCAAATGTGGCATGCGTGCAAGTTTATGAGATTCAAACAGATACCGGGTGCCGGTGTGCTTTTAGTGAACCACAACGTGTGATGCGTCAACGTGTTTGTGTGGCTCAATGCAAATGTGGCATGCCTGCAAGTTTTTCAGATTCAAACAGGTATCGGGCAATGGTGTTCGCAATGAAATACGGTGTGTGCCGTGGTTTGAGTGGTTCAAGGCTAGTGCAGTGTGTGCGCGTGTGAGTCTTAAACAGATAATCAGTTGCAAACGTATTTGCGATCAATTGCAATATACAGTGTATCAGTGTATTGGCACTAAGCAGTTAAAGACTATAACTAGCTATGACAGTTGGCATTCAAAATTCCTACTTTGCAGAAAGTAAAGCAGAGAAAGAAAGTTACCTCGGAAGCGCCGGAGGATAGGTGGGAGACAGGCTCGTGTAGCAGGAGCTCAGGATCCAACGCCATGTCGAAGCTCCTGAACTGGCGTAGTCTGTCGGGTGGCAGAACGTGAATCGCCGGCCGGTAGGTCGCTGGGTCGAATGGGCGCTCGCTCAACGGGAGGAGCTCAACCTCGGGATCCGTCTCGTGATCCGAGGGAGTCCCACCGCGCGGAATGTCGTCGGCCATGTCAAGAGAGATGAGAAAATGGTCGAGGAATGAAAACCGGGTCGGAATACGAAGAGTCAACTGAAAAGTCAACCCCCGGGAGGGTGGAAAATGGCCGGAAAGGTCGGGATGTGAAAAGGCACGGAAATGAAGAGGAAATCGAGGGGAACAAGTCCCAAAAAGGTGAAAATGGCAAAGGATGTTCCGAAATGAAATTTCAATCGGTCGAAAATGTCCGAAACGCGATAAACTTCGCGAATCGAACGACGAAAAAGGCGCGAGAACGCGAAGAAATGAGGAAATGAGGAGAGAAAGAGGCTCTAGAGAGAGAGAGAGATGGTTTTCGGCGGAAGGGAAATAAGAAAATAGGGTTTAGAAACCCTATTTTAAAACACCCGAAGCGAAAAGTCGAATCTGCCCCGACTCAGCAACTTTTTGCCGGTCGGCAACATTTTGTGCCGGCCGGCATAATATTGTGCCGATGGAATCCTTTTGTAGTCGGTGGACAGCCGGTGGCCTCCTAGCCCGGCCGGTGGTGTTCCCACAGCCTTGTTTAGGCAATATGAGTAGTTTTTGTTCTTCATATCTCAAGAAAGTGCAAGAAAGTGTATCTCCGATGCTCAACCGGCCTCCGTTTTGACCTCGGACCGTGTCTTCTGTGCATAGCACTCAAATTCATGCAATGTTGTATCCTTTTGTATCCTTTTGCCTTTTACAAGATTCAAAAGTTGCCCCTCGTGCGTTGCATGCATTCATCATGTTGTGTGGTGCGTTATGTCGCGCCGTCATGCACATCCCTCATGCATTGTCATGCATGTTGTTACAAGCGTTGTCACGCATTGTCATACATCTCAATACATACATCGCCTCACACATCATTCGTGTTGTCGTTGCTTCGCACATCATTTGTGTTGTCGTGCATCTCCTTGTTTTGCATTATCATGCATTTCAAACAAAAACGTGCGTTGTCACGCACTCGTCTCACTTACATCTTCCATTCCGTGTGGCATGCGTGTCACACTTGCAGCATCTTGCATTCCTTTGAGGCGCGCGTACCTCATTGGCAGCATCTTGCATTCCTTTGAGGCACGCGTACCTCAATGGCAGCATCTTGCATTCCTTTGAGGCACGCGTACCTCACTTGCACCATTTTACATTCCGTGTGGCATGCGTGTCACATTTGCATCATTTTACATTCCGTATGGCATGCGTGTCACACTTGCACCATTTTACATTCCATGTGGCATACGTGTCACACTTGCTACATTTTACATCTCCATGCCTCGCACCGGTCTAGGAGACCTTAAATCCTTGGAAGGTGCAAGACCTTCGGTGCATTGGTGTGCACGGCTCACTTGCATTGTCATGCATTTATTACGAGCATTGTCGTGCATTTCAAAAGATGTGCGTTGTCACGCACTTTAGTCCATTCGCATTGTCATGCATCTTTCGATCTACATTTCAGTTCAAACCTTGGGGTACGCGTGCCTCAAATCCTTGAGGCATGCGTGTCTCATTTACATATCATTTTCCATTCCTTCATGGCATGCGTGTCTCATTTGCATTTTACATCGCATTGTTTTGTTCGCTCCTTGGTCTGGCGAGACCTTAAACACGCACGGTCTAGGAGACCTTAAATCCTTGGAAGGTGCAAGACCTTTGGTGCATTGGTGTGCACGGCTCACTTGCATCGCCATACATTCCAAAAGCCGCGCGTTGGCGCGCATTTCGAAAACATCATGCATCAGTCGCATTCCAAAAAACCAAAAAGAAAACATGCATTGTCATGCATTGCATCTCGGTCTAGGAGACCTTAAATCCTCTGAAGGTGCAATTCCTTTGGTGTTTGTCGTGCCCGAACGACTTCCGGTGGTCTGGTAAAGCCACCAGCCTGTGTTTGCGGTGAGTTCCTAGGAGACCAATGGGGACGGTGAAAACTAGAGTTTGAACGGCTCATCCCTAGAACGTAAAGGTTCGGGATTTCCGAGACTAAAGTCTGGTTTAAATACCCAGAGGGTGTACCCTCGGCTTGAAATCTGTATGGAAGCCCCATAGGTTGAGGCGGCGTGTCTACGCCTCAGTTCTGGATACTGAACCAACCTAGTATATCGCCCTGTTGAGAGAATAGGGAAAACTGCAATCGCAGCCATTGCATCATACTGCATATGTCATGCATCATTAAATATCGCATATGTCATGCATCATTGTAAATAATATTGCATATGTCATGCATCATTGTAAATAAATCTTGCATATGTCATGCATTTCAAAAAACCAAAAAAAAACCATGCATATGTCATGCATTTCGTTGTAATATAGTGCATATGTCATGCATTTTCTGTAAACATCCATCTATATTGCATTATAGTTTGCATGCACCCACTGCATTATCCACCCGCATTG
Source organism: Camellia japonica (assembly GCA_030407325.1). NCBI lineage: Eukaryota > Viridiplantae > Streptophyta > Magnoliopsida > Ericales > Theaceae > Camellia > Camellia japonica. Next base: position 41,482,048 of record JAPPVO010000016.1, on the reverse strand, counting down.
TCGTGTATCCTTCACTTGCGTTGACGCGCATGTTTCGCTTCCACCCGCATTGTCGTGCATTCTTCACTTGCGTTGACGCACATGTTTCGCTTCCACCCGCATTGTCGTGCATTCTTCACCTGCGTCGATACGCATGTTTCGCCTTCACTTATCCATTGTAAATATCCATTCCATTGCATATTGTATATATTGCATTTTAGTTGCATGCATCCACTGCATCATCTTCCATCTATGGCTCGCACCTTTCCTTGTTGAGCTTGGTCTGGTATGTGTCCATACTTTTCACGTCAAAGCACAGTTCTGCACGCGTACAGTTCTGTGATTAGATGCGGCTTGTATGCGTGCATCCCCTTCCTAAGCGAGATACGGTTTGGCTACATGCCATATCCATTGTATATATTACATTGTAGTGTAATTATTGCATCCGGCATTAGGATCATTATTCTTTCCCCAGCGGGTCGTCACCCCACTTATGTCATTCCACCCAATACTCGTCCTTGTGTCTGTCTGCATCACTCATAGTTCAGACATCGTTCTATGGTAGACAGACTTGTTACTCCCATCAATCTATTTGACATAAGTGTGTGGTTTCGAACCGCTCATGATTGAATCATGATTCAATTGCTCTACATTTAGTTTGTATATCATTTGCATTGTTTCAATTGCATTGCTTATCATTTGCATTATTTATACATAGTTTTGTATATTTTGCATATCATTTTGCATTTCATCATCGCATTGTCATGCATGTTGCTAACAATATTGCACCTGTTAAGTTTTCTTTCTTTTCAGGCACGATATTGTATGTACGGCTCATTTGAGACTGGTGCAACCGGACGAGCCGCACAGGTATTGTATCCTCCGAGTGAGACGTATCGAGAATTGCATAATTCTCTTACATCCTTTCTGCATTGTAGTGTAGATTGGCATATGCTAGCTTATAACTGTCGCATGCGTGCTTCATTACAGCTTTCATTACATGATCATAAGTTATGCTCGGCTTCTTGCATTTTCAGTTGCATTTTGCCCCTGCCTTCGGGCGCATACCTTGTTTGTCTTGCATGTTTGTCCAAGTCTTCGGCTTTGTCAAAAATGGGTCATCTCTGGGCTTTGACATTCACTCCCGTCATTGTTATGACTTTCGAGTTCTGTCAAAGAGGGGCAACTGTAGACACCCCATTTTTGACCGTCCTCAAGACTTGGACGTCACCGTTTGAACACTCGATGATTATCCATGTTTGTGTTCGTTTGGAGTTCCCGGAGTTCTCGGCTACGCGCCTTGCCTCAGGATCCCCGAACTTGACTGTTTTGTGTCTGGTTTTGCACCAAACACTTGTGTTTTGCCTTGGAGGGGCAGGGAATGCCTTGTGAGGCATCCCCACACACCACCGGCACTAGTTAGAGGCCACCGGCTGGTTTTTGTTGCCACCGGCAATATATATTGCCGGTCAGCACTCTTTGTTGCCGGTCGGCAGTCATTTTTGTCAAAATGACATTTTTGGCTAGTCGACTACTGTTCAGCTGCTTTTTCAGATATTTTAAGGCAGCTGTCTTGCATTTTCTTCCCCTCCATACACGTATATGGAGGGATGCCCCTCTTGTTTGCTTACTAGTTAAGCATTACAAGATTGCCTCCTCTATAAGAGGAGGCCTTCTCTCCCTTGTTCTAGGGTTAGAAAAGTTGGAGAAGAGAGTGAGAAGCCTCTGGTTTTAGGGTTTGGATTAGTGTACCTAACCTATATCTATATCTCTCCCTCTCTTGCCATTGTGTGTGTTTTAGGCTTAGTTTTGTGCATAAACACCTACCATCACACCATCCTCTTGGAACTGAGGTTCTTGAGGCTTGTTCTTGGAGCTTTGAAGCTGGTTTGGGGCTCAAGGGGGCTGCTGGTCCATCATTTGTGAAGGTAGTCTTCAAGGGTAAGAAACTTCCATTTTATTCCCCATTTTTGCATCCTATTTCTACCTATCTTAGAGCTGTTTTTGTGCTTAGTGTTTAATACAAAAAAGTTCTGTTTTTAGGCCCTCTTGATAGTTTATTAAGAGTGTTTTGTGCTTTGGGAAAGTTTGACCACCCTTAGGCCTTGAAAGGCCTCATTTTGTGCTATTTTGTGTAAGTTTCGAGACTTTGGTGTTTGGGCCTCTTCACCACTGAAATCTTGAGGGATTTCAGTGGTGGAGATGGTGCCTTGAAGTCTCCAAAAGGGGAGGGCCACCCCCTCTCCTTGTTGTCCTTGAAAGGGACCATTTTTGGCCTCTTGAGGGAGCCTATGTTAGAGTGTGTGTTGATCATGTCTAGGCTGCATTTCATGCTTATTATGCCATAATATAATCATGTTGTGTGTTGGTTTTGGTACTCCATGCATGTTTAGTATAGTTGCCATGTAATGCCTCCTTGATCCCTTAACATGTCTTAGGTTGTGTGCCTTCGTTCGAGCATGTTTTAGGCTTAGCCTTGTGAATGTTTTGTGCTTATTTTGCCATGCTTTAGGTCTGTCCATAGTTGTTTGGATCGATTTTTGCATGCTTAGTATAGCTCCTTTGCATTTGTGGCTTGCCGGGCTTGTATGCCTCGAGTATGTGAATGTGTAGCATGTGTTGATTGCATCATTTTGGTGGTTTGGAACCATCCAACATGTAATTTCAGTCCCTTTGGCATGCTCATATGCTTGCCTTAGTTGCCTCTTTGTTGCTTTGAGAGCATGTGTTGGATGCCCTATGTCTTGACCATTGTGTATGCCTTTGAATTTGAGCCACTTAGATGCCATCTAAGTAGTCCTTTGGGCTTGATTTTGTGCGCTAAAACTCTGATTTTAGTTGCTTAAGTCTTGCCATGTTAGGTCTTGTTAAGTGTAGTTCATTACCTCTTTGGTGAGCCTTGAATATTTGGGCCATTTGCATGCTTTTGTTTATCTTGTTTGAGTTGGTTTGGCACCTCTTCTAACATGATTTCAGATCTTAACTTGCATGCTAATTGTTCATATTTGTGCCCTTTTAAATGTGTTTAAAAGTTGCCCCAATATGCTTTAAGTTTTGGACCATGATTGCATGCATGCGTGTGTGCATTTTGGCCTTCACTTCCATGGTTTTGGCTACTGATTTTGGGCCTATTTGGAGTTGCCTAAGTCATGTTTAAGTCCCTCTTTTATTTGGTTTGCATGCTTGCCTTGCATGCTTGCTTGTATGTTTGTATAAGTGCCTTGCATTGTCCATATTACATGTTAGCCAATATGTCTAGGATTGCATTGCATTGTGCATACTTGGCCTCTTGAAGTGAGTGTGATAGATGTTAGGATTCTTTGGTTTGTTGTTTGCATTGCATTTCATTTGACATGAAAGTGCACGCTTGATTCTTTGGGCCATCATGCATGGAAATGCGTGATTGGTGGCCCGAGAATCGAGGCACATCCTCCTTTGAGTCGCAAACATGATAAGGAATGTGTTTGGTGCATACATAGCTTGAATAGCATTGCCATGCAAGATTTTGCCCTCTACTGCTGTGAGTTGCAGGTTCTGCAGGAACTTATTGCCGGCCGGCAGTATTTAGTGCCGACCGGCAGTCAATCTATGGCCGGTAGATCTATTTTGTGCCGATGGCCACATCCTAGTGCCGGTGGTCATTTTACTTAGCCGGTGGGATCCCCCAGTGTCCTGAGAGGCATTCCTGAGATTTTGGCAGTTTTCAGAGGAGCAAAGCAGGGAAAACAGAGGCAGTCTAGGCATAGCAGTGCAATTCCGAGCAGAATCCGAGCGCGCATGCATTGAGCCCTCGCCCCAATGCGGTTTACTGTTTTTCTTAGCGTAGTTAATTTGTTAATTAATTAGGCAATTTGTAATATTTAATTAGCTTGCGTAGTTAATTAATCTGTATATTCTTTTGGTCTCTCCGTGTGAGAGCAAATCTGTAATAAGTGTGCGTGAGTGGTGTGTATGTCTTCCCACCCCCACTTCTTTCTTCCCTTTTATTTGCCTGCTTACGATGGTAGATTAGGGCACGTTTATTTTAGCATACCTTATGCAATGCATGCGTGCATCCATGCATTTGTTGACATGCACCGGGCTCGGTACATCACGCTAACCGCATTGTATTTCAATTTCCAAATTGAATACTTGTTACATGTAGCATTTCACATGTCATGCTTAGGATAGCCGAGCCTGCTCTAAACTGCATCTCTGTATGTGTTGCATTAGCCACTTAACATGAACTAGGGCATGCATGTGTGCTAACTAGTTTGTTGTTTTGGCACGGAGTACGATGTAAGTTTTTACGCTTTAGCATCTCGCATGCGTGTGAATGTTAACCTGACAGTAGGCTTACCATGTGGCTAAATGCTTATATGAGATAAACTGTTTGAATGCCTGTGGGTGGAGGTTGGATTGCTTAAGTTGGAAAAACTCGTTGAAATCCGTGTTTTAGCCTACTTGCGAGTAGCAAATTCCAAAGCCTTTCCAAAACGAACGGATATGCAATGCTTATTTCCAAATTAGGCAATCTAGTCTATACTTGTTTGCTGTGCGCATAACATAGTAATTCTAAGCTAATAACCGGAATAAGAACACGTAACATTTTCAAAATCGGATATCACGGTTAGTAGAGGCCGGTCTTCGGACCGGGCGAAAGGGGGTGCTCATAGCTGACCTTCCCCGATCGTACCCAAGCTCCCGAGCCAAGACATTTGGTGATGACGGACACGTGGCCTTCGGCACCGAGTCAGGGTTTCCTAAATTTCCCATTTTAAAAATATTTAGGTGGCGACTCTGTATCTGGCAAAGCAGTCCATGTTTGGCACTTCTTTTCAAAATCTGTTTTTTCTCAAAACGATTTGCCAGAGTTGGACTCTTTGGTTCAGATTAAGAACCGTGACAATTTGAGTCCGAACTGTAATGAACCCAATATGAACGGAACGGGACTTAACCCTCCCGGGGCGTTCGGGGACGTCTACAGGTACCTAAGCTGAATATATTGATGAATCTGCCCTTGCCCCAGGCGGTTCCTGCAGAAGTTAGAATCGATTCGGGAGCCGACTGGGGTACTTGAGTCGAATAGATTGATGAATCTGCCCTTGCCCCAGGCGGTTCCTGCAGAGGTTAGAAGAATCGATTGGTGAGCCGGCTGGGGTACCTGAGCCGAATATATTGATGAAGCTGCCCTTGCCCCAGGCGGTTCCTGCAGAAGTTAGAATCGATTCGGGAGCCGGCTGGGGTACTTGAGCCGAATATATTGATAAATCTGCCCTTGCCCCAGGCGGTTCCTGCAGAGGTTAGAAGAATCGATTTGTGAGCCGGCTGGGGTACTTGAGCCGAATATATGATGAATCTGCCCTTGTCCCAGGCGGTTCGCGATATTCGAATAGATGGTAAAATCGTGCCCCTGCCGTCGACTCAGCCGGCGTCGGGCGATTCAGGATCTCCAATTAATGAGATTGCCTCGATCGTGCTGCCTCTGTGAAGGATAAATGAACAAGGGTACATCCTTTATGAGCTTGGTAGACAATTGACTCGAGCTCCTAGAGGAAGACTGATTGCGTGAATGTCGAACCGACTCTTCTTTAACAGTAAAGGGGAAGCGAAGACCCTAGCTGAGCTGGGCGGAGATATGAATCGAGGTGGTGAACCCTCGCGTACAGGGAGTAGGAGTTCCAGGGGTCGAGAGAGGCGTTAGTCTCCCCGACGTCGCAGTAGATCGCCTAGGCGAGACAAGCAGTCGCAGGGTAAATCTCCACAGTCCCGAGTCGAGAGGAGGTCTGACGCGAATCCGTGCCCATTAAGCTTTGCGGTATTTGTGAAGAATAGACCCATGACGGAGGCGGACTCGATCGTTCGAGACCCAGACGTAGCGGTCAACTTTGCCCGACAAATATTTCCTCCTGAGGTTCAGCAATCAATGCTGTGTCGACAGGACTACGAGGTGTTTCGCGAGGGCATTCACGGTGCGGTGAAGGGGCTTTACACTGCTTACGAAGTCGGCATGCGACTGCGTGCTGCCCGTCAAGAGATGGAGAAGAAGGAAGAACGTATTCGAAGTTTAGAGGCCCGCGTGGAGGCGGCCGAGCGGGAACTAAGGAAGACCAAGGCGGCTCAGGCACAATCCACCGCGCACACGAACCCAATTGTGGAAGAGAGGATTACTAGTCGGCTTATCAGCTCCGCACTTGCCGATCGAGAGACGGCAACTATGTTCGCAATAGAGAGCGCGAAGGGGAGGGCCTATGAGAAAGGTTTCCATGAGGGCCGAAAAGTGGGAATCGAGAAAACCAGGGAAAAATTGGCCGAAGAAGTGTGCCGATGTGAAAACCGTGGGTTTAGGCACGGTTGGATCAAGGCATCTCAAGCCGCAGAAGCTCTTCGAGCGTTGGGAATTGATTTGGCATCACCACGCTACAGGAGTAAAGATTTTCCGTTTTCTGCTTTTGAAGTTGAGAAGAGTGAGGATGAGGGTGACGCCGTATGAGTTTAATAGTTGTAAGATTGGAATGCAGGGCGCGTTTGAAACTATGTAACTTATTGTTTTATTGAATAAAGAACGTTTCATTATAAATGCTTCGTTATTCGGCATATGTGTGTTTCGTGTTGCTTAAATGTTTGAATGAATGTCTAAATATTGTTCGACCCAGGTAGCTGTTAACTGTCCGGCGATACGCGGGCTTATCGGCAGGATCTGCACATGGGCAGGATCGGCACATTCGCGACGACCGTTAAGGTTTTATTGAGGCTATTTCAACGGCCATTTATCTTTGACTTGGGTCAACGCATTGATGCTTGGCCAGTTGGATTAGTGGGCTGGTCGAGGGTGATCGACATGTGAAGACTTGGCCGACCGGTTTAATAAATCTATTTCGCTTTGGCCCAGCCAGTGCGCGTTTCGGCCAGCCGTCGGGATGGCGATCATGGCGAATGTCAATCGACGCTCATCTTATTCAGCCAATGCGTTTTTTGGCGTTAATAAAATTTTCTTGGGATTGGGACCTCGAGATCGCGGTCGTTGCTGAGAATAAAAGGAGTAGGCGCTTCGCGCCAATAATCCCACTTGACTCATCATTCCTTGTGTGGGATGGTGATTTTGGTTACAGAGGCTCAAACTTCGGTCAAGTTTGGTGTTGAGATGGTTTGCAGCAGAAAACCTACCCGTGAGGGAGTTAGGTCATCCAAAGAGCTTGAGATCTGTGAGTCTCCAAGTCGTCGAAGCAGATCACCCCGAAAGGAGAGTCGACAACTGTCAAGTTCATTCTTCTTTGTCCTGGATCTTTGCCTTGACATTGTCAATGGTATCAGGGGAAGTTTGGCGCTATGCAAGTCGTGGGCTTAAGCATAGCTGGTTCAAGGTATTGCACGCCGTGGAGGAGTTTAGGGCGACGATCGTCGATCCGGCGATGCTGCTTTACCGGCGCGTCTTGTTCCTTTTTTGCTTTCGATATTGTAATGCTCAAATACGGGTTGTGTTTATGTAACAACTGTTTAATCAAATAAATGGTTTTATTTTAAATCTATTTGCGTGGTATTCTGAATTTTGCTTGTGTACTAAAGCACATTACTTCGAATGTATGATCTGTTCTAGTGTGTTACATAGGATCAATTATCAATATCTTTTATTCGTGCCAACGTTTGCTTCGGATTCGGAGACGTAATTAGCACTTAGCACTGTAGACCGATTAGTATGGCCGAACGGATTAATGCAATAATCCTCTGAAGCACTAAAGCGGGCTCCGTATTTGGAGGCTTGAACCCAGGGCCCATTCGGCCCTAAGGAGCTTAATCGGCTCGAATCCGAAGTCTTAATCGGCCCTAAGGCGTCATGCGCCAAAGGGGGCTCCGAATCCGGAGACTTGATTTGGCCAACCGTGATATCCACGAAGGGCGCTCCGAATCCCGAGACTTAATCGGACCTAAGGCGTCATGCGCCAAAAGGGGGGTCCGAATCCGGAGACTTGATTTGGCCGATCGTGATACCCACGAAGGGCGCTCCGAATCCGGAGACTTAATCGGCCCTAAGGCATCATGCGCCAAAGGGGGCTCCGAATCCGGAGACTTGATTTGGCCGATCGTGATACCCACGAAGGGCGCTCCGAATCCGGAGACTTGATTTGGCCAGTCGTGATATCCACGAAGGGCGCTCCGAATCCGGAGACTTAATCGGCCCTAAGGCGTCATGCGCCAAAGGGGGCTCCGAATCCGGAGCCTTGATTTGGCCGATCGAGATATCCACGAAGGGCGCTCCGAATCCGGAGACTTAATCGGCCCTAAGGCGTCATGCGCCAAAGGGGGCTCCGAATCCGGAGACTTGATTTGGCCAATCCTGGCGAGTGCCCCACTGGGAATTGACATATGATTTTGAGCGACGAGGAAAAATAGTTCGTATTACAGAGGCGAAATATATTTACAGGTATCAGAGCCCACAGATCGGGTCAGTGATAGGGTTTTCATCAGAACTCTGCTTGTGCCGATTGGGGGGAACCACGTATTTCTTCAATGCCGTGGGCTGTTGGGAAACGCAGGATCTGATGGTAGGTGCTTGGGACGGCCTTCATGATATGTAGCCAGGTTCTTCCTATGATGGCATTATACGGCGAGGTGAGCTTCACGACCAGGAATTCCGCTTCGACAGTTCTGGAACCCGCTCGAACAAGTAATGTGACCTTGCCCAATGGATATTCGGGATTCGTATTGAAGCCGAACAGTGGGTGAGGCGCCGGAGATAGATCCGACTCGTTGAGGCCGAGCTTGATGAAAGTTTGGTAGTACATGACTTCTGAACTACTCCCTGGGTCTATGAGAATTCGTTCAATAATGAACCGGTTTATGCATAATCCAATGATCAACGGATCAATGTGGGAAGTCGTTGCGTCATTGAGATCGGAGTCGTTGAAGGCAATTGTCGGAGCTGGATGCGATCGAATTGTGTGCACGGCTGGGGGTGTAGGCAGGCTGTAAATTACATGGATCACGCCAAGTGGGGGAGAGTCCTGCCTCAATGCTAATGCCTTGGTTGGCTTTCCCTGTTTCACATACTGCTGCAGTCGGCCATCTTGCACCAGTTCTTCCAGGTGATCTTTTAATGCGTAGCAACTCTTTGTTTCGTGGCCGTGATCTTTGTGATATTCGCACCTTCGGTCCCTTCGTCGTGTATCGGGTGGCCCTACCATCTTTGACGGCCATTTGAAGAATGGAAGGTGTTGGATTTTGGTCATTACCGCGGTGATTGGCTCTGACAGTTCCGTGTACTTTTTGTCGGCGCGCCTCGAGCGTCTACTGTCGACTTGCAATTGTTCATTCGTTGGGTGGGGGCATTGATCACTCGATCGGCGAGAGTCCCGCCTTTTGTCTCGTTTAGCACGTTGTCGCGGCTCAGGGCTCAGAGGTGGCACGGAACTTATCGGTTGAGCAATTTCAGGAGGTGCCGGTTTGGTGGACACTTGTCTGGCTTTAATCCTCAAGGCATCGTCTTCCACTTTGCAATACTCTTCGACTTTCTTCATCAACGCCCAGACTGTTTTGGGGGGTCTTCTGGTCAGGGAATTGCGAAGAGTACTGTCAGGATGTAGTCCCATTTTGATGGCGGTGACAGCCATGGAGTCGTTGCAAGCGTCGTCAACGAGATTGAAGCACTCTCAATATCGCGCCGAATATGCTCTCAGCGTTTCTCCTAGTTGGATTTGCATAGCCCAGAGAGAGTCGGCCTGTTTCGGCTGTACCTCGTTGGTGATGAACCTGGCCCTAAAGGATTTTTGTAATTGATGGAAACTTCTGATCGAAGCCGGCTCCAGCTTGTAATGCCATCTGACAGCTAATGGCCCCAAGCTGCTGGGGAATATTCGGCACATGAGGGCTTCATTGTCTGCATGCAACGTCATGGCCTGCTTGTAGTGACGTATATGATCAGTGGGGTCTAATTTTCCGTCGTAGAGAGTAAGTGATGGAGCTTTGAACTTCTTGGGCAGGGCCACCCTCGCAATTCGTCATATAAAAGGATCATGCCGGTCCTCTTCGTCTGAACTGCTTCTTCTGCGCTTATTCCTTGTGTGTGGACTTTTTTCAGAGGAGCTGGAAGTGTCTGAGCGTCCCTTGTTATGCTCCGTGGATAATGAGTTGGAGTTGCTATCGGTTTCCCTTGGTCGGGCTCGAGGTCGTTGTCTACCTGCCCTCAGAGGTCGTTCGGGGTCTTGGCGCGCGGCTTCTTTGGATTTTGCTACTTCCAGGGCCAAATCTTGACGGAGGCGTTCGTTTTCTGCGATCATATTTTCCAGCCTTTGTTCATTCTGCTTAGCTTGTTCTAGGATGGCTTGCGTCGTCTCCTGCGCTGAAGTCGTTGGCAAGTCAAAATTCAAGGCGCGTCTCGCAGCGATGGTTTCCTTCCCGAGCATATTTGCCGGAGTGATGTCGTCTCTCTGTGTAGTCTTGTCGGTGGCTATCGGAGGATCTTGCGTCACGCCTTCCATGGATGTACTTGAGTATTCCCACAGACGGCGCCAATTGTGGGGAAGTGGTTTTGGAAATACTCTTCAGATCCTGGGAGACGCTCTTGATCCTCAGCTAGTCACCTGCAAGGACAAACACTCCGGTCGGGGGTGCCGGGGTTAGCACTTCGACGGGCAAGTCAGTTCTTATACTCAAGAAAGCTTGTTTACTAAGTTTAGTGAAGTGATTCTTACATACCTTTCCAAGAACGCTGCTTCTTTATTTATATCTGTTCCTTCTGAGGCCTCGGGGCCTGGGCCTACTTTTCAATCATTACCCGTTCTTCTATTCGGCCTCAAAGATCCTTTCTTAATCGGCTTACGTATCGTATTCGGCTCATCCTAGTCTTGCAGGATGCAGCCAGTTAATGTCAATCTACTAAAATATGCCCCTTCCGATTTAGCCATTTATTCGGCTCCCACAGTTCATAGATTTGGTAAGAGATTTGGAAATGAAAAGAGAAAAAATAGATAAACTGTGAATGAAATATAGTTACATTTTACAAACTTTTTCCATTTTTTTCTTCCAAATTCTTACTCAAATCCATAAACTAAACACAACCATACTAATTTTTAACTTTCTAAAAACAATATATTAAAGAAAAATTTATCCATAAATATCATAGGAGGGAATGTTGATCCATTAGTTTTAGGAGTTTTCTTATTAATCAAATAGTTTTTTTTTTTTTTGAAAAGTTGCATTTATTTGATTTGGTGCCATTTGAATTTAAGTAAATGTCTTTTTGTGATTTATTTTTTAATTTTTTATTCATTTTTGGGAGGTGAATGGAAAGGTGAGATTTGGAAGTTTTTTTTGTGGGGGTGGGGGGGGGGGGGGGGGGGAATTGGTAGTTAAAGTGTTGATTGTCAAGCATGGAAATCTACTTTATGTTAGTGTGATTTTCTGGTGTTATATTGGAGAATTATATAAGAGTGGTACATTTGGAAAAAAGCACACTAAGAAATTTGTGTGTGTTACATTGATTGGAGTGTTACCTTTGAAAAAAAAATACACTAAAAAGTTATTTTGGAATGTTATGTTGTTATGTTTGAAAAAAATACACTAAGGAGTTTTTTAGTGTATTACATTGAAGTGTTATGTTTAAAAAAAGTATACTTAGGAGTTTTTTTTTTTTTTTTTTTGAAATGTTATGTTGTTATATTTAGAAAAAGTACAATAGAGAGTTTTTTACTGTGTTACATTAAAATGTTACGTTTGGGAAAAGTACACTAAATAATTTTTTAGTGTGTTACATAGGAGTGTTACGTTTGAAAAAAATTCCACTAAAGAATTTTTTTGAAGTATTACGTTTAGTAATTTCAACATTATGAGAAAAATCAACATTTGTCCCTTAACACATAACACGCGCGTGTTTATACTTGATCCTTTATATAATTCACAGTAAAATGGGACCTTTGGGCCTACAAGAAAAAAGAGAGGACCAAATAATTTATAAAATCACTATTTAAAATTTATTGGTATTTCACCTTATATTAAAACTCACTTAATAGATCCTACAATAATATATTTTCAATTTAGAGAGATTATGTATATTTTCAAATTTTTCATAAATAAATATAGGAAGAATTACACTAACTGTCCCAATAGTTTAAGGCTCGTGTCACTTTAGTTCCTGATTTTTCAATTGTGACATATTTAACTTTGAATTTTGAATCTTGTTTCAAATAAGGATAATTGAAGATATTATTGCTCAATTTCAAGGGGGAAGTCGTCAATTTGATAAAATATAAACTAATTTGACAAAAACAAATGTCAAAAAATATTTTTGAATCTTTAAAAATTATTTCTAGCCACCAAAGGTAAAATTGATAAATTTTTTATGCATTTATTTATTTATTTATTTTTACCAAATTAATTTTTATTATGTATTTGGATGATGATCATGTAATGGGTGGTTGTTAAGCTTTTAATGTGTAATCGATATATATAATATATAAAATATTTTTAGTTTTGAATTTTTTGATTTAATGGATTGGTTTAAAATTAATATCAAAGTGTCGCCATATTTGATTTTTGAAAAAATAGAAACTTATTAATGAAAATAAAAACAACCATCCATTACATGATCATCATCCAAATAAATAATAAAAATTAATTTAAATAAATAAATAAATTTGTAAAAGATTTATCAATTTTACATTTTATCTTTGGTGGTTAGAAATAATTTTTAAAAATTCAAAAATATTTTTATCAAATTAATTTATATTTTATCAAATTGACGACTTTGTCTTTGAAATTAAGCAATGGTATTTTCAATTGTCCTTATTTGAAATAAAATTCAAAGTTTAAGATCAAATGTATCACAATTGAAAAATTAGGGATCAAAGTGACACAAGCCAGCCCAAAAACTAAACAGGCCTCAAACATTGATCCAGCCAGCCAAAATACCCTTTTCAAATCTTTAAAGGATATGGTTGGGTTGGGCTCTACAACATACATGCCACCACTCGATCTTCAGTGTTTATGGGCCTTCAATATAATCAATTTTAAAGAGCAGTCCACCAATAAGGAAAAAGATCATATGGGCCTACGCCTGAAGCTCAAACCCAATTTGTTAGGCCGTGTTCAATACAACTTGCTTGAGTTGTGTTGTGATCTGTGTAACTAGGGCCCAAAAACGAAAAAGAAAAGAAAAAAAATAGTAGAGTGGGAGAGAGGGTGTGAATGAGATCGAGAGCAAGATGGTGACAGCTTCAATTCTTAAAATCCATGATTGTTCAAGTTATATGTATTTCTAAGTATTTACAATTTTTTTGCTCTATAATTATCTTTAGCATATGATTTTTATACCAAGTATTTATGACACAATACTATATAATTGTTTGTAAATTTCGTATAGAATAAATTAACTGCTCTACATTTTTTTCTAGGCAGGCAAAGAAGGAGGTCAATTCTTATGTAAAAATTGATAATTTCTCCAAATTTGTTAGATTTTTTTGTATGGTTAAATTCTTTCCCCAAACTTTCTTAAATTAATTTGTTTTGTTTTGTTTTATTACATTTATTCTATCTCTTAGATGTTTGTAATAGAGGTTTCATGGTAAGTTTACAGGACTATTTTAGAATCAGAAAATGTTTAAGATTCTTAAAAAGTTTTTATAATTTAATGCACAATAATATGGCATAATTGATGTCAATTTTTGATTTGTTAGACACTCCACCATGTAGAATCTAATTCTTTATAACATCACTATGAGTGAATTTAGAGATCTAAATTATGAATTTTTAAAATTTTCTTATGATCATTAAATATGTAAAGAAGAGAATCTCAATCTATTTACACTATGAGGATTTACCAAATAAAATTAGGTAGTATAATTTTGGGGGCCTGGTTTCCTCCAGTCTCAGATAGGATTGGAGGGTACTGTTGGGTCCGTAAAGGCTCACCACGGATCCCGTTTCGATAATCCGAACCGTTCAATATGTAGAACTCATTGATTACTATAAGCCCGTAAAAAATCACGTTGATCAGATATCAATAGATATGTGATCAAATCAGTTTTGTGTAAAAAAATAGACAGTGAAAAAATAAACAGTTGACAGAAAATTGGTCCAATAAGATGGTTATCGATATCCAATTAATGTGATTTTTTACAGGTATATAGTACTCTACGAATTCTACACATTGAACGGTTCGAATTATTGAAATGAAACCCATGATAAACTCTCATGGATCTAATAACACCCACCAGTCCGATCTGGGACTGGAGGGAAGCCACCAGAGGTGGGTAATGGTTTATCCGATCTGCAAAAACCGCCAAACCCGCATATAAATGAGCGGTTTCACAAATACAATGTGGGCGGATGTGGTTTGAAATATAACATTTTTGTGGGTTGTAGGTTTAACCCGCTCTCACAAAAACCCTCCCGCACTTTTTATTTATTTATATACATATATATTTTTATCTTAACCGTTGATTTCATTCCTATATCCCACCTAGATATTTTTATCCAAAACAAAAAAAAATTTAATCTTTGAACTTACTCTAGCATTATATTTACTAATAGTATTATATCAACTGAAACTGAATAAATACTAATCTTATTATTATTGTTACATAACTGAACTTGTCCCGGATGAAGTGTGATTTGGAATTTTAACTTCCTTAATGAATATGGAGTTCTAGTTTAGGATTTTGAAATATGTTATTGTATTAGTTTATAATTTGATTTAAGATTTTGAATAATTTGTTTGTGTTATGAATTGATTTTGTTGTATTTTTAATTTTATAAGTTTTAATTCATTAAATATTAATGTTGGAGCATTTTAGAAAATAGGTAGAAAATGGCCTAAAATAAATACTTACAAAATAGGAAAAAATAAGGCTTAAAAATAAATTTTTGAAGAAAAAAGTTAAATCCGCAAATCGCTCGCAACCGCCCATACATTTGTGAACTCTATCCGCACAAATCGCAAACCGCACTATAAGCAATTATAAATTGTCTTTTTTCTAAACCGCATAAATACGAGCGGATCTAAATCGATCCGCAAACTGTCCAAATCAAAACCGCAAACATCCATAGAAGCAACTGCCTAATTTTGAGTGTTTGGTTGTTTGGGGTCATCATGAACAAAAGGATAGCGAGGTCGTGACAGTGTACGTAAAGGGTAGTTTTTCAACCTAATAGGCCCTAATTAGTCCAGACCCATTGTCAGATGGATTGGACCTGGTCTTATGTGGCCCAACACATTCATGATGCATATCATGCATCATCATGAATTTTTTATTATTTTTTATTTTTTTGGAATTAATAGTTCAGTGCATATTTGTAAAAAAAAAATAAAATTAAATGTGATAAATTTTACAAATTTTAATAATTAAAGTCATAAATTTTTCATGATTAGTAGTTATTTTGAGATTTTTTTTTTCCTCCCCCCTCTTATTCTTTAAGAAAATCTACTTACATATCTATTCCGATAAAAAAAATAGAATGGGGATAAGTTTCCTCCCATTTTATCCTGGCCCTATCCCAATTATATTTGTTAAATATATTTATAAATATATAATATATAATTTAATTTTTTGAAATATAATAATATTAAAATATTACTCTTAACATTCATTTTTACTTCTTACATTTTTTAAAACTTACAACTTATTAAACATTATTCATAATATACTCTATTATCTCAGATTTTTATTAATATTATCATTCTCAAAGTTACAAAATTAATTTGTTGCCCGCATAGCCCTGGCCCTGTCACTTCCCAATACGCCCCACACCTAATATGATACGTAGCAAGAGTGGGCACTACAAATCGCGTTAAGATCCTCTAGAGTAACTCTCTAGAGTGATCCTCTAGAGTAAAAGATCGGACGGCTGTGGTTGCCCCTCACCAAAACGACGTCGTTTTGGTGAGGATTTTCAAAAAAAAATAAAATAAAGAAAAAACCCAGATTTCGGGGATTCAAATGAGGGATTTCAAAATTCCCCCAAATTCGTCCTTTGAATCTACACGGCGAGAGGGGGAGACTGTGAAGGAGCTCAAAGGAGTGATTGGCGTTCAAAGGACGAACGGCGGCGAACCACGACGGAGGACAACGGCCAGAGGACGACGGACGACGGACGACGACGGAGGACGAACGGGGAGCCTGCGACAGCGAATCGAGGTAAATCTGAATCATAGTGAAGTTAGGGTTTACGTTCGTCTTAAATTTTTGTATAAATTAGTCGATTGGGAGTGTTTCGGGTTGGATTTTGTTTGCTATTTGTGTTAGGGTTTGGGATTTGGCTTTAATATACCTGTTAGGCGTTGGGATTTGGCTTTAATCTGGATTTTTTAGTTCCATTTTTTTGAGTTAATTTTTAAAATTGTGATTTAAATTTTTTTTTTTAAATGGAATACTGTTTAGTTCCTTTTTATTTTGTTTGGATCTTGTAAATGGAATTCAAACTTCTATCTATAACAGATTTTGAAGTTCAACAAAAATTTGGATTTTTCCATTTCTCCATTTGTCAAGTGCATCCAAAAAATAAAATTTCGAATTTTTTATTTTTTTTTATTTTTTAGATAAGCAAACAAAAATGTAGTAATTTTCTAAAAATTATATCTAAAATTTAAGAACCAAGCACAATGACAGTTCTTAAAGATGAAAGCTCATGGTTTTGTATTAGGTGAAGCTCTGGTATGCTTGAACATCTTATGCTTGAACATCTTTGTTCTTAAAGATGAAAGCTCATGGTTTTGTATTAGTTAGATTGTTAATCTGAGATCCTATCATTTTCACCTAATAATAAGATGTTCAAGCATACCAGAGATCCTATCATAAGGACCTGTAGCTGCCTACTTACCCAGAATCAGAGGAACTTTAGTATTGAGAAGATGAGCAATGTAGTTCTTCACAATGTGGCATACTGCATTCATAATAAAGTTTAACCATGCATCAAATATAATAAACAGGAATCGTAGGTGATGGATACCATTTGAGTAGTGATAGTAAGATTTGTTTTTTTTTTGCTTTTTGTTTTTTTGTTTATCCTACCATTTTAACAATCTAACTAATAGGAAAATCTCCACACAAAATTTTATTATGTTAAACTTTATTATATGGATATGATATGCATCAGTAAATTCCTGTATAGTATATACTCTAAGATAGCTTCAAACACAAACTAAAGGGCTCGGGCTTGTGTTGCTTCTATCATATACCATGTCATTGAACATTATGAGCAACCTATCAAGTATGGTATTTAAATTCATAGTTTCAACTCCATTTGGAAAACACAATAGGACTGAAAAAAAATATGTATGTGTGATAGAATCAGAATCAGAGGTCCTAGCAGAGAGGTATTTTACAAGAAATGGTGAATTCAGGTATATTAAAAGATACTAATATAGACAAAATAGAAATTTCAAGCTTTAGGTATTTTACAAGAATTCACAAATGTCGATTCCATCTCTTTGGATCCTAAGCTAAAACATTCAGGCAACCACAGCCTTAGGATAAAACACCAATTAGTCCATTCTATATTTGTAATTAGCTAGGCCCCATTTAACTTATCTAAATGTGGTCATATCAAAAACTTAACAGACATTTTTCCATACGTTTACACGATAATGTTGTAACCATCTCCCTTGAACTGCACACCATCTACCAGGGGGCATTCACAAACTCTCCCACGAAATGTATCCTCAGTATATAAATGTAACAGTAAGTAACTACGAACACCTAGACAAATGTAAAATCTAAACAGTTGTAAGCAGTGGTCAAATAGTGATAAAAACAGGACTGATAAAAACAGCTTATACAAGCTGCATCAAGTATGTATGTGTCTACAAAAGTAAAATAGTGGTCATAATAAAAAAGGTCAGAGCTTTGCCTAACTCAGATATAGCTTTTGATATGTGAACATAATAATAATGACCTATTCACTTCTATGCTAATTTAAGTAGGATGTAACTGTTATACTGTGATAACTTGACTTTCCTAAGACACTTGTTAAGAACTTGTTTTTTTATGCAGAAGAAGGAATGGCTTCATCTTCTATTGATCATACGACCTTAAATCTAAAGCCAAGGTTTTGTAATTGTGGAAGAATAGCTTCCGTGCATGTTGTACGAACCAATGTGAATGGAAATAAAGGACGTGTCTATTTTGTTTGCCCACTACTTTGTACTTCAGAACTGATTTTGTATAAACTAATTTTATACTTCAGTTAATTCTAATTTTATACTCTGATTTTGTACTTCAGTTCTGAAGTACTTCAGTTAATTTTAAAATTACCTATTCAGTTCTTAGATTTCAGCAACATTTCATCAAGATTTGAACATAAAATTATATATATAATACAATCACCTATATATTGCAGGGGCAGGGGCAAATGGCTTCACAACGGTTGGTGCAGGGGCAACGGCCACGGCGGTGGCGACAGCAGGACGGCGGCTACGGTGGGGCGAAAGGATGTTCTTCGCGATGGCCAACTCTTCTTCACTCTCTCGTTCTTTCTTTGATTCTTCCCGCCGTCTGTAGAGCCCTGTGTATACAAATGGAGGGAAACCCAAAAATCCCTCCTTTGAATCCCCGAAATCTGGGTTTTTTCTTTATTTTTTTTTTTTTTGAAAATCCTCACCAAAACGACGTCGTTTTGGTGAGGGGCAACCACAGCCGTCCGATCTTTTACTCTAGAGGATCACTCTAGAGAGTTACTCTAGAGGATCTTAACGCCTACAAATCAATTAGGTTCACTATTCAGTCCACTTTGAGATTAATTCATAATAGAACTGAGTCGAATACATGGAAAAAAACATATTGGAGCAAGAATGTCCCACAAAGCTCAAAATGTTTGCTAGGAAGCTTTCATTTACATGTTATATATATGACACAACATGTGTGAGAAAATCTATTTAGAAGTTACATAGTACACATGTGACATGCTTGTACAACATAAACTAATATTAGCAAAAGAGCCACCAATTAACTTAATGGTGTGATTAAATAAATTTGGGTACTTAGGAAAAATGAAAATGAGAAAAAATGAAAGGAAATAAAAATATAAAAAAAAAACTAAAAACTAAATTTTTATTCTCTCTCTCTTAACTTCACTAATTTATTTATGAAAAATGCTTTGGAGCTCAAAATTATTGGGGCTTGAATGGCCCGAATTCAAAACGACGCCATTTTGATTTTTTTTTTTCCTTTTCTCTTTTATCTGTCAAACAGAGAAAGAGAGAAAGAGAGAGAAGAAAAGAAGAGAGAAGGAAGAGAGAAGAGGGAGAGGGAGCCGATCTTCTCACGCCGTCGCCGTCGTCGCCTCCTCCTCTTCCATCACTGCTGCGACCACCACTGCTACTCCTTCTCTTCTGTCTCTTCTCCTTTTCTTCTTTTCTATATATATATATTTATGTGTGTGTGTGTGTGTGTGTGTGTGTGTTTCATGTTTATTTTCCAGATCTGTATATATGTGTGTGTGTGTTTCATGGATTTGTGGGTTTGATTTGTTTCATGATCTTGTGTTGATATGTTTCATGGATTGTGGGTTTGATTTGTTTCATAGATTTGGCTTGGGTTTGATTTGTTTCATGGATTTGGCTGTGATTTGATTTGTTTTATGAATTTGGCTTTGATTTTCATTCCAGATTTGGCTTCTCCTCTATCTCTTTCCTCTCCTCTCTTCTTCTTTCTTCTTCCTTTGCTTCTTTCTTTTTCCTTCTACTTCTGCGAGTCAAGAAAGAAGAAAAGAAAGAAAAAAGAAAAAAAAAATCCAAAATGACGTTGTTTTGAGATTTCGGCGCATTCGAGCCTCCAATTTTTTAAGCTACTTAGCGGAATTGTTTATTTATAAATGCGAATTATTTATTTATAAATGCAAACTTGAGAAAAAAAATTTAATAGTCAAAAAAACAAAAATAAAAAGTAAACTGTATGCAAGAGAAAGGGAGTCGAAATTGGGTGGTGAGATGATTGTAAGAGATGGGGGACATGTGGCAGCAGAATCATTGAGCATGAGCATGAGCATGAGCATGAGCATGAGCTTGAGCTGCAATTATGTAGTAGCATGAGAGTGTGTGTTTGCACCTTTACTTACTAAAAATAAATAATAAAACAATCATACCCCACATTATCATAACAGTTTATATATATATATATATATATTATTTTTTAGTCATAATTAGTATGTAAATAAGCATGTAATAAGTACTCAATTTGATAATAAAATAATAATATATTAATGAAGACTTTTTAATTTTATTTTGCTTTTGTGTGCTTTGGTTTTAGCATATTTTCATGAAATACAGATAATTGTGAATTGACATGCAATGGCAATGTTTTAATAGTTATAAATAAATAAACTTAAATCAAACGGTCAAGTTATATGGCTTTTAGCCTAGTTGGGAAAAAGTTCTGTTAACAAGTGCCTGCAGAAAAAAAAGAGACATCTTTTTTACAAATCTTAAAAATTTTCACTGACTATTTTTTTAAAATTTCATTACCTATTTTTATTTAGTAAGATTACATTTAAAAAAAATACATACTAAAATTAATGTGAATCAAATTTATTTTAAATCAACACTATACGTGTTATTTTTTAAGACAAAACTTTTCAAATTTCTAAATCACTTTTTCATCTCAATTCTTAATGACATTGGAAAGCATTTAAAAAAAAAAAAAAAATACGATTCAGTAGAATGTGCAGGTAAATAGATTCAAATTCATGAACATAAAAATAGGTACAACTGAGAAATGTTTCACATGTTATAGTTTTCACTTGCATTCACATTTAAACACATTTGTATGTCATTATTTTATAATTATTTATCTAATTTTCTTACTGATAAAATTCTTTTTTAAAAATAAAAAAGGGCAAAAAGTAGTGTTCACACTTGGCAGACTATGATACGATGTGGGGGATAGATGATGGTGAAATCCAAGCAATCCAATTGGGTCCCCAACTTCCCCAAGTCTCTCTCGACATATAGACACATGCATTTCGTCGTTTAATCGTTTCAGGAGATGATGATCCAATTAAAAATTAATACTAAAAAATAAATAAAGAAAGAGAGTGTCAATATCAAATGCATGGGTTTTACTATTTAGAGAGTAGTTTAAGGTTTAATCTCAAAGGTACAGCACCAAGAAAAATTTTACCAAATCTCTCTAACCTCTCCCCATATTCAACCTTGGGAATCCAAGGTAGAAAAACCTCTAGTGATTGTTGCGTGTTTACGTACTCCACATGATATATATATATATATATATATGTAGGGTTGACTTCCGTCCGGTTTATGATTAAACTGGAGGGTGGTGTTGAGCCTATGGAGATTCATCACGGGTTCCGTTTTGATAATCTAAACCGTTTAATATGTAAAAATCATCAAGTCTTATAAACTTGTAAAAAATTACGTTGATCGAATATCGATAATTACGTGATCAAATCAGTTTTGTATAAAAAAAATAAACGATAAAAAAATAAACGGTTGACAGAAATCTTATATGATGAAATAACTATCGATATCCGATCAACGTGATTTTTTTACAAGTATATAATACTCAATGAGTTTTACACATTAACGGTTCAAATTATCAAAATAGGATCCGTGATGGGATTTCACAGGCCTAAAAATACCCTCCAGTCTTATCACGAATCGGAGGGAAGCTAACCCTACATATATTATATAATTAGAATAGAGACTTTCGTTATTGTGAATACGGGATAAATGTAACATATTATTAAAATTTAAAATCAAGTTGCTCTGATTTGACAGCAAAAATGAAAATAAAAAACAAAATACAGAAAAAGCGTTAATGAAATAGAAATTTTTTTTTTTTACTTAAATTTAAAATCTAAATACAACTGAGTTGTTTTTTAATTTAAAATAAATATATTAATAAATCTTTTACGCAAACTTCTTTTATTAATGTTTTTGTCCTACTCTTTGTACTTTGTTTTTCATTAATAATATTTTCTTTTTTCAGATAAAAAAAAATTTAAGCGTGAAATCACTTTTTTATGAATGAATTATTTTAGTTGTCAAAAGTGTCATTATTATATTTTTAACAATAAAATTAAACATTTAGTAATAAATTACTATATTTTTTAGGAAAAAAAATTCGTTTAAGAAAATAAATATTTTGCGCAAAATAGTTGTCCCTTATTGGGGACTTCAAAATTCAGTTGCTACATATCCTCTTTTTTTTTTTTTTTTTTTTTTAATTATAATTTTTCAAAACAATCTTTTAGTGACCATCGACATGATGATTGGAATTGATTTCTTAATTTTTTTAGGACAAAATTTTCATATTTTGGGATGAAAAATTTGGTCCCTAAAACCTTATATGTTATAGTGAGTGTCACTTAGGTTGTGTTTGAATAAAAAATTTTAATAAAAAAT
Organism: Camellia japonica; assembly: GCA_030407325.1. NCBI lineage: Eukaryota > Viridiplantae > Streptophyta > Magnoliopsida > Ericales > Theaceae > Camellia > Camellia japonica. Next base: position 41,459,742 of record JAPPVO010000016.1, on the reverse strand, counting down.
TTAAAAAAAAATAATTTGTGAAAGAAAAGAAAACATGTAGGAGAAATGGATGAAACGGAAGCTAAATTATTTTTACTTATCCATTCTCTTTTTCCTCTTCTTCACAATTTTTTTTTTAAATTTTTTTTTAATTTTATATACAAACACATTTTTAAAAAATGAAGATATTTGTCGAATTCTGTTGGTTGATTTTGGGCCTCTTCTCAAGTGTAAAGGGTGAGATGAGATTAGTTAAATTCATGATTTTGCCAACACGCACTAGTTGCAATTCGCGCAAAGTTTCCGTTTAAATTCAATACAAGTTGTTTGAAAAATATTGAGTATATATTTGTCGTTATTTTTTTTCAAAAAAGCAAATGTGGTAAAATAAAAAATGTTATTGAATTCAGTTAAATTTTTTAATATATGATATATATGGAGAATCTTATAAAATGAACTATTTGAATCATTAAAACAGAACCGTGGTAGACTCTACAAACCTGAACATAGCTGGCAAGTTTAAATTTAAACTTGAACTTAATTTAAATTTGATTTACTCAAATTGTGAGAGTTTACCAATACCCTGCCGGAATTTAATCAGGTTATCAAACTTTGGTCAAATTTTTATTGTATTTGGATTATAAATTTGAAAAAAAAAAAATTAACTTATATTTTATTTACATTTTCAATCTTACTAAATATGAAATTATATTAGATTGAAAGTCTGTCCAAATTATACTTCTAAATCACACTCGTTTGTTGAGGGTGGGTGGCCATACCTGAGACGATCAAGACCAAAGATAACTAGTAGACCATAACTACTTAAATAATTTTTCCTTTTGGACCAGAAAGGTACGTGCACAGAAAATATTTAAAAAATTATTAGGGCAGTAAAGATGTTGTATATAAAAAAAAAATATTAGAGTAGAAAAAGTATGTGCCCAGAAAAATATCAAAACTATTATTGTGGTTCAAATTTAACAAATGAATTGTAAGAGCTTGTCATTGGAGCTGCTATTGCCAAATTATGGTAGCAGTTTATAGAAAGCCCACCTCCAATGGCAAGTTTTAGCTATCTTTGACAAATGTCAAAGCTTGTGTCAAATATGGCACAACAAAACTGCCAAGTCAGCTTTAACCAACCATTTGTTCCCTCCCTTTTTTATCATCCTTTCCAAACACATAAGCAAAATTAACTCAAAAACCACCAAAAAATAAAAATAGAAGCAAAATTTCTAGAATAAACACAAATTGAGCAATTTCAATTTCAGCAATTTCAAGGAGGTGAAGTAAAAAAAAAAAAAAAAAACCTGGTTTTTAACGGTTATAATTGAGAAATGTTTAAAATAGCTGGTTTTAATGGTTATAATTTAAACAGAAAAAGGGTCATATTTTTATTCCCTATAAAACTTAACAACCAATCTCAATTTGAATACACACTTTTGTTCGTTTTTTCACACAATTAGTATAGAAGGTTCATCAAAAATAAAAAGAGGAAAATCATTCACCACTCAAGAAGATGTGACAATTTGTAGAGCTTGGTATCACATTACTGAAGACCCAATTGTTGAGAATTCGCAATCTCATGCTCATTTTTTGGGAAGAATTTTTGAAAATTATTGCTCGTTGTAGAATGATCACTCAAGAATACAAGTGGCTATTTCATTTCAATGGGGTGTAATTATGAAATGTTGCAACAAATTTTGTGGGAATTTGGTGTAAGTCGAAAATCTACAGCCAAGTGGGATGTCTCAAGTTGATATAGTAAGATTTCATTTTTTATTTAGTATGTTAGTTTTTTTATTTTGTCTCATATAAAAATTAACTAATTAATTCATTTAGTATTTTATTGATACAAATACTTCAAGCAAAACATTTATATTATCAAGATGAAAACAAACATTTTGCTTTTGAATATTGTTGGCCAATCTTGCAAAACAATATCAAGCGGCAAGATGTAACTCCTACGAACGCAGTGATGTCAAGGATACATACATTGTTTTTCCCTAATTTAGCCCCCGAATCCCCTATGGATACTGCATTTCTCTTGAAGACGACAATAGTCCAAGTGTTGATAACAATCCAACTGTTGGTAATAATCCAATCGGTGAGGGTAGTGTCTCTAAAAGGGGTAAAAGGCCTATGGGTAAGAAATTTGCAAAAAAGAATTGTTTTGGAAAAATGAAGTTGTTCAAGTTGAAGTTCACAAATATAACAATTTGTTGGAAACATTTAACTAACACATTGCTAAGAAGTAAATGAAAAAGCTGAAAGAGAAGAAAAGACGATTCAAGCATTGCAGGAGATGAAAGAACTAGAGATAAAAAAAAGAAAGAACATTTGCAAGAGAAGAGAGAACTTGAGATCAAAAAGGAAGAACGCTTGATAATGACTACGGACATTTCTCATTTGGACTCTCAGATGAAAGCGTATTACATAATGCGCAAAAATGAGATTTTCGCCAAGTGGTCGGCACATGCTAACAACCCAAATTACTATTTTTCTCTGCCTACTGATAAATAATTACGGGAGAATGCATTTTTTTATTTTGCAATGTCATTATTTTTCAATGTAATTTTGAGTATTTTATTTTTAAATTTATGAGTGAATATATTTATTTATTTTTTGGGAAAATTTTCAATTTTTTTTTAATATTTGTCTAGTATATAGTTTTTTTTTTTTAACAAATAGATGAAAAAAAGGTCACAAAAGACCCCCCCAAAAAAAAATATCATTAAAAACTTATATCCAAACAACACTTATAAACTTGAAAAAAAAATTGACTGAGATTTGCCAAAATAACATGTGACCATTGAAATACTATTGCTATAATTTGATAAAATAACATTATTCATTATCAAATTATAATAATAATAATGTTATTTTAACAAACCATTAAAAATGCTCTAAGACTGGCTTATAAAATGAATATGAATTACACAATAATTTTATTAATTTATTTTTTATTAATAAATTCCGTGTACATGCCATTATTATTTCTTTTCGTCCAATATCCAGAGATAAAGTGAGAGTAGCTAAGGCAAGCACGTGCATTGATGCATCAAAGTCCGCGTATCACAAAAGCTATACTCCTACATGAGATTTCTCTTTTAACTTATTAATTTAATGTCTGACTCGTGAAAAAATAAAAGACAACTTCAAGTTCACACTGACCTGACCACCAGGGTTGGTGGCCTGGTGGACGTGGCCCATTCCACAGCCGAGGAACCACGGTTGATTCTTGAGAGGGACATTTGAGATCACTCTTTGTGAGTAATGTCTTTATTTCTCTTAATTTCTGGCCTCTGCTGCGGTGTGGGATTACCTTCTATTGGTGCCCTGGTGGTGGGTCTCCCACTTGGTGAGGGTTAATTCCTAACTGGCAACCGGTTATCCTGGGACTAGGGCCCAACGGGACTGTGATGACACTACAGAGCTCTTTTTTTATAGTCTTAAAAAAAAAAAAAAAAAAAAAAAAAAAAGTTGACACTCACCTGGAGAAGGAGAAATCATTTTATTTTATTTTATTTTTTAAATCAATAAGTTTAAAAATATAAAGATTGATCAGCTCAAATTTATTTTATATTTAGATGTACACTGTATTAATTTAATCTTTACCACATAAATACTTTACCTAAAAAATCTGGGACAAGAAATCTGAGCCCATAGCATTTTTGTTTTTCAAATATGTTTGTAAAATATTTTTTGTCTATGTAATCTATGAATTCATAACAAAAATTTTTAATTTTTAATTTTTTTAAAAAACTTTTTAGACAGAAAGAGAGGAGTGAGATATGTGTGTATTATGTGCATTGGATCCTTCGCCAAAGTGGGGTATGAACTCCCACTTTCTCTCTCTGTCCCCTTCTCTCTCGCTCACATTCCCATCCAAAAAACACTGGAAAAAGCCAACATCCAAACAACTCACTAAACAAATAGAAAAGATGGTGAGTTGATTACAAACCATCTCAACTCAACACCCCAATTTCTATATCACCCATCTCTTTCTCTCCCACACATCTCTCAGCCTCTTTTCCTTTCTTAACACTTCTTCCTCTTTATACTCTGTTTGTTTTGGCTCATCTTTATCTTCCAATTCTGTCCTACTCGGAATTCAATTCCACTTTCGTTCATGGGCACGTCGGATTGTGACCTATCTCTCTCTCAAAAAGATCTGAATTCCATGGAATTCAATTCTCTATCAAAACCCAAGTCGGAATTCCAAGATGGAGAGCTTCTTCAAGAACAAAAACAACAAGAACAAGAAGAGAAAGGTGAGACCATCTTAGTTTCTTCTCTGACAATCAAGACACGGTCTCTCGGAGAATTTAAGGTCGCTGATGATGACAACGATGGAGGAGGGTTCAGAACTCCAACATCTTTGGATCAAAGAATCCCAGTTATCACACGGTGCCCACCAGCACCAAGAAAGCCCAAGAAAACACTGTCATTGACGACGAAGAGAAAAGCCGCTTCGAGACGACTCATGCTTGACCTATCTACTGAGATTGATTCTTTTCTTGCAGATCTTGATGGTAAGATCAAGAAAGTTAGAAAAGTTGTAAATGGCAACAAATGATTTTTATTTATTTATGGTGGTGGAATGGAAACAAATGATTTTATCGTTTATATTATTATGTCAAGCAAATTATGGGTTTATTTATTTATTATATTTTTTAATTGGGGAGAGAGCATAATACGAGGGTTGAGTGGATATATTTCCACCAACAAACCTAATGTGATCCAAGTTCTTCAAAATGTCCAGAGTTCATTTTTCAGTTCTATTTTATTTTCTTTCTTGGCTCAAGAGAAGAGACCAAGATCTTGTTTGTTTGGGCTCAAGATCCACATCTGATTTCCTAATCTACAAGGAAAAACAATTCACAAATAGAATTCTTGTAGAAATGTGTTATTGATTAGCAGATTTATTACATTAACAAAAATTGCATGTAACTGTTGAATGGCAAATTACATAGGGTGAATATTTTTCCTCTTTTGTACAAAAATTCATGCACAATAACTTACCAGTGATACCTCAAAAATTACGAGTTCGTGACTTTTGATTTGAAATGAAATAACTACTTGCACCCACATGAAAGAAAGAAAAAAAAAAAAAAATTATAACATTTTTTTTTTTTAATAGTAGTGGTACTCATAAAAATGCTACACATAATTTTCTTGTTCCCATTTCTTGACAACTCAACACAAACTTAAGTTATAAACTTGAAAGTGGTTGCAATTTGGGTTTTAGGAGGAGATTTAAGATTGAATTTATGAAAATTTGTCGAATGTTTACTAGACTTAACTTACTAATTGCTAAAAAACTACCGAGTGCCCAAAAGAAAAAAAAAAATTATATATATATATATAAAGGGAAAAAAAGAAAAAGAAAAACAGGTAAAACAGAAATCAAGGAACTGTTTGGTAACATTTATTCATATTTACAGAATTTTTGAAAACTATAAACAGAAATTCATTTGATTTCTATTTTCATTTTCAAAAAATTGTAAACATAAAAATGTTAGTTTTACTTGTTTAATTTCTGCCTTCTTTTGGCAATTTCTGCCTTAGTTTTACTTTTTAGTTTAATAAGACAAAATATCACATTTAACTTATAATCATTACATTCTTTCTCTTACAAAAAGTCAAAAAAGCCAAAAAACTTATTCTAAATGAGACTTTTTAGCTCCAGGCTAAAATAGCCAAAAAGTCAAAAAATCAAAAAATCAACCCACTTCTCAAATGAATTCTTCCCTCCCCCCATCCTCCATTTCTCATCTTTTTCGACCACCATCCATTACTTATCACTATCGGTTACCATCGCTGATAATCTCCTTTGCCAATCACCTCGACCACCACCTCCCTTGGTTGCCAACCATCTATCACCCCACCAACCACCACATAATAGCGGTAACCGCTTTCGGCTTCATTTCCGACTATCAACAATCACTTTTGACTATCACTTCATGTGGCCAACAAACTTTTCCAGCCATGCTAACCACAACCTCCTACGGCCAACAACCATCTCTAACCCCCATCTCCAACCATTGATAGTTATCTTTTTTTAATTATTTTTAAAACAAAATTTTAAAATACTTGTACACTGAATATGTTTTTTATTTTCATTTTTGCTCAAAATAAGCATAAACATAATAGATTGTAAAAGTTACCACCTCTTTTTAGTGTTTTTTGTAAATTAAAAATAATAAATTGTAAAAGTTGTCATATGGTACCTAAGCTGTCAAATTGTTTACAAATCATTCTTACTTAGCTGCACCAGACTAGCATGAAATCTATAGATTCATAGATTGTGTCCTTCATATTAAAGATTCAGTTTTGGGTCTCAAGACAAACCTAAAACTCAACTCTCTCTCTTTCTCTCTGTCCTCGATTCAGAAATTTTTTGCATTTGACTTGCATGCCATGCTAGGTTCAGAAATGGTGTGTATTGACCTTCCCAAGAGATGCAAACATCCTTCATTGGAAGAAAATTATGAGGTTCTGTATATTCTCTGGGGGCCGAAATTTTATCAAATATAGTACATAATAAAGTGTCCCTAACTTCTAAGCAATATATTTAAAAATAAAAAAATAATAATAAAAAAATCTAAAGGTAGTTTTGCTTTCTGCTGCATATTACTATTAATTAATAAATTATTTAGTTATTGTCTGGGTTTAATTGTTTTCTTGCATCTAGCACTCTTAACTTTTCATGTCTCTTTTAAGCTTTTTATCACATGAAACAATAAACAATAATTAAATTAGTGTTAAGTTTCACCTAAAAGAAAACGCAGATCTACTGGAACCACAGACAAATCAAATTGCCTTGTTTTCCACGCGAAGCTGGCGGATGGTGATTTCTTATATGCATGCAGGTAACATATTCAAGGAAGCTAGGGCTCAATAAAAATCTCTAAAAATCATAAACTGGTCCCATTTGGTTTTTTGTTTTAATGCCGGTTTGGTTCTTATCCTCAAAGTGGAGAACTGTTGTTGACACTTCGGTTCACCATTTTCTGTTAACTGTTCAAGTGTAGAACCAAACTAAACTGTGTATTAGAATTGGCTTAATTATTAAGCTACTTAATCCATCGTCTAAGACTTATAATATTTTTAAATTTGAAAGTCCCAAGTTTTTGAAGATCTAGTAAAATAAGATCTCATTTTAATATTTAATCTAAGAACTTTTGGCCCTGTTTGATTGGGGGATATGAAGATTGGGATTGGATATTATATCCGGTAGGGTCCGTATATCCCATGTTTGTAATTTTTTTTTGAAGGGGATATAATATCCGGTGGGATTGTATATCCTCCACCACACCCCCCCCAAATTATATCATATCCCCTTGGTTGGGATATGATGTAAAAAGTCCAATTTACCCTTTTGTCTATCTAACATAATATAATTTAATATATTTTTTTGAATTTAATATAATATAATTATTGAATTGAATTTAATATTATTGAATTTAATATAATATAAATATTATTGAATTTAAGATAATATAATATTATTTAATTTAATTTAATTTAATATAATATAATTTAATACAAATTTTGAATTTAATATAATATAATATTATTGAATTTAATTTAATTTAATATAATATTATTGAATTTAATTTAATATAATATAATTTAATATAAAATTTTGAATTTAATATAATATAATTATTGAATTTAATTTAATATAATATAATATTATTTAATTTAATTTAATTTAATTTAATATAATATAATTATTGAATTGAATTTAATATAAATATTATTGAATTGAATTTAATTTAATATAATATTATTTAATTTAATACAAATTTTGAATTTAATATAATATAATATTATTTAATTTAATTTAATTTAAGAGTAATATAATTTAATATAAATTTTGAGTTTAATATAATATAATATTATTTAATTTAATTTAATATAATATAATATTATGAGGGCAATCTTGGAAATTACTTGTTATATCCCACAATATATTTTGTAAAATAAACATGCATAACATATATCCAATCTTATATATCAAGTCAACAAATATGACTTGGGGGATATACTATCCAATACCTATATCTTATTCATTATATATCCTAACTAAATTTCACATCATATTATATCATTCATTTTATATCCAGTGAAACAAACAGGGCTTTTGGAACCTTAGGCCGCTACTACGGGGCATAATATAATTCATAAATGTTGGATGTTTCTGGTGGCATATTATACCTACTATACACCTAATACTACTCAATCTTCCTGATATTTGGACATTGAGCTTTGCATTGTTACTCAGGTATTAGTTGCAAAATTGACTTAGTTGCTTAATTACTCAACCCACTTGATTTTGTGATTGGCACGTTGGAATATGCATCAAGTTTTTTTTAGCTTTGAACTGTGATTCCAAACTGTATCAATGATTTGGTTTGGTTAATTTCTATAGATTTGATGGTTTAATTTGATTATAAAATTATTGAAACCGTAACATGTGATTTGATTTTTTATTTACTTCAAAATCGAACTATTAACAATCTTTGGAGAGAAAACATGAGACATTTGGTCAAAGATACTTCATAATAAATTTGTAATGGAAACAGGACAAGAGCCAGAATATTACTGCACCAAAGGCACGGAAGTGCGCTCAATTTATATTTCAGTGATGAAAATGCCCTTTTTGTTTTTTGTTTTTTAAATTTTAAAATGATATAACTTTTGATTTATATGTCATTTTTTTAATAAAATTAGTATTTTTAAAACTCTCTTATCAAGATCTATAAAATAAAATACAAATTCACCATAACGTTTTTAAAAAAAATAATAATAATCTACCATCGAAATGGACGAAACACTAAAATTTTACTCTGTTTTATAGTAAAGTTCACTGTAAATTTTTTTTTTTTTAAAACACCATCACCATCATCATTAAATACCATAGTCAATTTTATTAGTAATAAACAATTACAAAAACATAACTTTAACAGAATAAAATTTTACTGTTAATTTAAAATAGAGCATTAACAAATAAATGACAAATTACATATAATTATAGCAAATCAGAGTAAAATTTTACAGTCAACTTTATGAAAAACAAAAGAAAATTTTATTGACTGTTATTTATAAACAGATTTGTATAACAGAAGAAATAACTCAAGAACACACTATCAGCGTAAAACTTTACTATCATTCTTGAACATGACATCAATAAAAAAAAAAAAAAAAGAATATATATTAAAAGTGCAACCATAACAATCGGAGATGAAATTTTACTTTCATATTTACAAATTAGTAAACAAATACCATTACAAATCATATACAACACAAACAAATCAAACAGTGATTGAAACAAGCTCCAACTCTAACATGAGCGAAACTCCAATTCTAACTGGAACACAAATTGAATGGAGATTTGCAACTTGATGAATCTCTCCTGACTACAAACTGGAAAATGATTGATGAAGGAGAAGATCAATAGGAAAAGAATGACAATCTCACTTGTTAATGTACACTCCACTAATGTATACTCCACTCACGTTAGTGTATGTTGTCGGTGCTTTCGGTTGTTAGATAGATTTAAATATATAGGTTAGTGTATGCTCGGTTGTTAGATAGATTTAATTATGTATGTGTATGCTTTGTATGATTTCAGCTGTATGCCTTTGTTCCCTTTAATCTCCTATATAAAGGAGACAAATCAAACATTCAATATATCAATCAATACACAATTCATTCTCTCTATTTACCTAACATGGTATCAGAGCGGGTTTAGCACCTATTATTTTCGTTTCACCGACGGGCGGCAATCTCGCCTTGGCCGCCCGCCGGACCTCAAGCCTCTCCACAGGCACTGTCTTCCTAGCAGAATCCTGGCGATTTGGGTCTTCGTACATTAGCACCTGACTGACGTAAGGCCATATCCTGGTCTCAATTTCTGAGTTGTCCTCAGTGGCAACATACTGCTGCAACATCCGAGCAAATTCTTCATCAGATTGTCTACACCAGGCTCTTTGATGCTTGATTCAATCTCCTTGGTCAAACCCGTTGTTCTTCATCACGGCCTCCTACGCCGTCCGATCACGGCACAGATAGCATGCACTCCAGAGCACCGCAACACCGTGCTCCGTCCCCGCACTCGTTCCCTTCATCCATCTCTTGACGATAGCCGCAACGCAGTTCTCGCCACTGAACATTATTTACAGAAACACAGGGAAAAGAAAAAAAATATATATATATATATATATATATTTTACTTCATCAATTGCTTTTCTCCAATCCATGTTCCCCACTGATTTTATATTTTATTTTCTTTTATCAACAGTGACTCACCACCCATAAGCTTTGTTTATCACATCCCCTCACTTTCATTTAAAAATATTTTTCTGCTCTGTTTGTGTCATTCATACCATATGGATTTACACAACACACCTTGTTTTATTCATCTCAGGGATCAAACTCGATCACCATTTTACATTACAAAAAAAAAAAAAAAAAACAAAAACAAAAAAAAACAAAAACAAAAACCACACAAACAACTCAACAACCACAACCCATCACCACAAAACCGGACTTACTTTTTCACCTCTTCTGCTGTTCTCTTCTTCTTGCCTCGGTCTTGGGCATCCCTTATCGGCACTGCCTCCGTGTTTCCCACGCCGCCGAGCACGTTCTCTTCCCGTTGCTTCTCAAATGTCACATATGGCGGCCCTCCGAATCTGAGCATAACGGTAGCCTTCCGCTTCAGCTCCTTGTTTTCCGCCTTCAACACACTTATCTCTGCTCGAGCATCCTTATACATGCCCTGGAGCAGAGCCAGTTGGGCGTTTAACTGATGCACCTCATTTGTCCTACTCTGAAGCCGGTGCGACAAGTTTGTGACCGCCGTCATGGTCTCAACACATGACTTTAATGTATAATAATTGGCCTCAATATCAGATTGAGCAGCCATTATCTGCTCAACTGACAACATCGGATAGTTCAACGGCGCAAAACCAGGGGCGCTTGGTTGCGGTTCAAGGGCAACTGCCTCGGTTATCTCTCTTGTGCACTCATTGAGGTCGGGAAAGAGAGTGAGCAGACCCCGGGAAGACGAGGCTATGTTCTGGGTAGCGGAACGGGACGAAAAGGCCATTTTCTGGGCAACAGAGTGTTACAGAGTATCTTTCTCAGAGAACGAAGAGTTTTTCAGAGGTTTTCAGCTGGTTTGTTATGCCTCAGCCTCAGCCTCCGTCTTGGTTTAAATAGCCAAGGCCGACACGCGCATCGCGCGCCTCTGCGTGTCCAGCGCGCCTTTTGATGGCTTGTCTTTTGATGGCTGTCGGGCACACCTTTTGATGGCATGCCTTTTGATAGTTTGGGCACGCCTTTTGAGGCGCGACTTTTGAGGGAGCGATATATCTATCTATGTATATCTTTTCTGCTCCGACGGTCTGACACAACCACACAGTGTCTGCTACAACGGTCCGACACAACCACACAGTGTCTGCTACAACGGTCCGACATGACCCCGTAAACTGTCCCGACCTTGATTCCGGTTAGTATCTACCACGGTCTGACACCACCACACAGTGTCTGCTACAACGGTCCGACATGACCCCATAAACTGTTCCACGGTCTGACACCACCACACAGTGTCTGCTACATCGGTCTGACATGACCCCATAAACTGTCCCGACATTGATTCCGGTCAGCCTTTGCTACAACGGTCTGACACGACCACACAGTGTCTGGTGAGAGTGGTAGCGGAAGTGGTGACGCGCCGAGGACAACGGCGGCGCGTGTGGACGCGTGAGACCGTTTCTGAGGACGGGCGTGGTGCCGTTGGAATCGTGAGGAGATTCCGAGTTGTTTGGTGTAGTGCCACTGTGTACGGGACTAAACACCAGAAACAAAGATTGCCAGAAATGTATAACTAAGCTCTGATACCATGTAACAGAAACACTAGTTTGAGAGAGAGAGAGAAACACGACCACACAGTGTCTGCTACAATGGTCTGACACGACCTCACAGTGTCTTCTACACCGGTCCGACACGATTTCACAGTGTCTTCTACACCGGTCTGCCACAATCATACCATGTCTTCTACAGCGGTGCGACACGACCACACAGTGTCTTCTACAACGGTCTGACACGACCATACAGTGTCTTCTATCCTATTTTATTTTATTTTATTTTTCTGTTTTGTTACTCTCTCCAAACTCAAGCTGGTTAGTACCTATCCTCCTTGAGTTTGAGGGGGGCTGTTAATGTATACTCCACTAATGTATACTCCACTAACGTTAGTGTATGTTGTCGGTGCTTTCGGTTGTTAGATAGATTTAAATATATAGGTTAGTGTATGCTCGGTTGTTAGATAGATTTAATTATGTATGTGTATGCCTTGTATGATTTCAGCTGTATGCCTTTGTTCCCTTTAATCTCCTATATAAAGGAGACAAATCAAACATTCAATATATCAATCAATACACAATTCATTCTCTCTATTTATCTAACATCACTCACAAATTTGATTCAAATCTCTTAGATATATATGGAATGACAAGATTGTCCAAAAAGACCTAGAAACATGTTTTTGTGTCTTCCATCAAGTATGCGCCTACAAGTGAGAAGGTTTATAAAGGAAAAAATGATGGACTGTCATTTTCAAAAAAAAAAAAAAAAAAATGTCCATTGGAGAGGTTTTGGCCAAATTTCTCAGCAAACTGCCTTGAATCAGCTATAATAGTTCTCTAACTGGGCTCTGGATTGGACCAGCAATGTATGGTCTTCTGCATGGATAACATAGAAACTATAGTGGAGTGGGTCCACGTAACTAATAGCCCTCATCAGGGCCATGTTGAAACCAATCACAATTCTATCTGGCTTAGCTAGGCCTCATAACATGGGGGCTAATCATCAAATGATTGCGCCATGAAAGTTTGGATGGGGGGCTTATATACAAATGGGCTACCAAAAAATGTTGGGCCCCCATGGACACTGGTTTTTTTATGAGAACACATAGCTGGCAAAAATCTTACTATTTGGAAAGTCTTGAACTTGGGGTTTTTTTTTGATTTTTTTCACAAAAAAGACAAACTTTTTACAAAATAAAAAAAAATACATTCAAACAAAATATCACATCCAACCCCATAATCATTTTACTTTTTCTCTCACAAACATCACATCCAACCACAAAAAAACCCAACTATCTTCCCAAACACAAATGTTTGGTTTGTTTTTGGGAGAGTTGTTTTTGAAAAAAAATTTGGGAGAGAGAGTTTAGAATTTTTTTTGGTTTGTTTGGTTGTATATTTTGGAAGAGTTGTTTTTTTGGGAGTTTGGGATGATTTAATATTTTGGGAGAATTTGAGTAAATGTGTATGAGAGAAAAAATGATTGAAAAGGAGAGAGGAGAGAGAAAAAGTGATTGATTGATGTGTAAGAGAGAGAAAGTGATTTTGGAAATTTAAAAAAAAAAACTCAAGCCAAACAATTTTTTAGAAATTTTTTTCTAAAACTCATCTCTCAAATGCAAACCAAACATACCAAATTTTTTTTTTCTCCAATAATATCTTACAACTAAAAAAACCTACATAAAAACTCACTTCCCAAACACTAATTGAATATGATTGGTTGTAAAAATATATATATATATATATAATGATACTTAAGCATCCAATAATGGTCAGACAAATGTATTTTAGTAATAATTTTAGTGCATATAACATCGCTCTGTTTCATATTTGCTATATATGTAAACACACTTTTTTTTAAGGTGTTAGGTCAAGATTTGTGAATAACAAGACATGTAATATTATTCTTATTTTTTGAAATTTTTTTTGTAACTTGAATCTACGCCACTGAGATGTTAATAGTAAACCTTATTGTTCAATCAATCACCTTAACTTTTTTCTTTTCAAAAATGTTAGAGACTTTAAAAGTTTTATTAAATGTCTCACATGAGTGTGAGATCACATGAGACCCATATAGTGTGGATCCCACACCTATGTGAGACATTTGGTAGAAATTTTGATAAAACTTTTAGGATCTTTAATATTACTCTTTTTATTTTATTTTTGTCAATTGGTACATAGAATATAAATTATAAATATCACTAGAATTACATTAAGGCCTCGTTTGGGAACTCTCCCTTTTAGCCAAAAAGTCAAAGTTACTAAATTAGTCAAAAAGCCAACAACTCATACCAAAAAGTCAAAGATTCTATTTTCTCTCTACTTTTTGCACATCTTTTCGTAAAAAGCTAAAAAGTCATCCTAAACATACTAATTTTTTTTAGCTCATATTTTAGCCAAATAGCCAAAAAGTTACTAAATGTTTAATAACACACTGAACAAACACAGCGTTATCAACTCTTACAGTCTGATTCCTTGCAATTGGAAATTTATATCCACTGCAATCCAATAAGTAATATTAGATATTACAACCTAATTCTGGCCTCTTTTGGGAAGTGCACTTTCCAAATTATAATTCACTTTCCCTCTCATAAAAAAGTTACTTATAAGTAATTTTTAATTAAAAAATTGATTATAACCATCTTCCCAAAATAACACTCTATCTTGATGGAGATTGGGAGTGTCATATAAGCCACATTTCTCGTGAGGCGAATGGCTATATCAACTAATAAGGAAAACGGTACAAGGTAATGAGGGAAGTCTGAAGCAACTACTTACCCAAGAGACGTCGGCAAGTCTTTTAATTTGTGTGTTTAATTATTTCAAAAAAACATTATTAAAAAAATTTATACAATACTCACATTGGTGTGAAATCCACACCACATAAGATTTATACTCATATAAATATTTTGTAAATTTTTAATATATATATATATATATATATTTGAATTTCTATCATTTTGGCAATCGAATACTTAGGATTCGACGGAATGGACATATCAATCATGTTGGACTTTAAATTGACTAGTAATTCCAATTGATTCTTTACTTTGCAAGAAATCATTTTATGGGGTCTCCATGCCCAAAGTCGTGTTTGGTTGGAAAATGTCGGCAGAAATTTTTTTAAAAGTACAAGCCCAAATTTACAATTGTTTTTAAGAACTCAGCTGAGGGTTTTTTTTTTTTTTTTTTTTTTTAAAATTTTTTTTAATTTTTTGTTAAAAATTTGGACCAAATAATTGAGAATTTTCGAGAAATGATATCAAAGTTGTGTGAATTCAATAATTTTGAGTTAGGTGACGATAAATTTGAAGACAAATTTGATAAAATAAAAAAATTATGATTATTATTGGATTAATTTAAAATTTTTTTCATAAATAACATATACCAAAAAATGATATAAAATAAATATTTTGAATTATTGAAACGGAATTCATGAAAACCTCACATGCCAATCAAATTCTCTCAACAACTTAATCCTAAATTATTTGACATAAACTTCAAAATAAATAAATAAATGGGTAAATTAGACTAACACCCCAGAGATTTCTGTTTAATATAGATCATTCCTCACATTTGAAAAATTAGACTTACTCCCTTATCAAATTAAAATGACATATTTATTTTTTAACCTTTATACATATAAAATAATAAAATAATATAGATATTTTGTTCATATCATTTCAAGGGAAAAAACAATCATCTTTTTTATTTTTTGTGTTTTTTTATTTTTACTTAATTTTTTAATATTTTAAGTAATTTTTTTTTAAGATACACCTAATCTAGATATACTTAAGAAGTATAATATTTTGATTTTTTTTTTAAATTCACCAAATACAAAAAAATAAAAATTCAATA
The DNA here is from genome assembly GCA_030407325.1 of Camellia japonica. Taxonomy (NCBI): domain Eukaryota; kingdom Viridiplantae; phylum Streptophyta; class Magnoliopsida; order Ericales; family Theaceae; genus Camellia; species Camellia japonica. The sequence goes on along the minus strand of JAPPVO010000016.1, from coordinate 41,444,023 downwards.
TATTACCTTATTTTGTTGGATTCAATGATTTTTTAAAAAAAAAGTTTTTTGTACAAATTTTATATTTTCTAAATATATTTAGATTAAATTGATCTAATCTAGATATAATGGTGGAAATAAAAATAAAAAATCATATTCATACATAAAAAATATCATAAAAATATTGTGATAGTGATATTGTTGTAAATATAAATCATGTTTATGAGTGTTTTGTTTTAAAGTGAAAGATCTCTATTATGCTGTATCATTGTATTTGAAAATTCAATATAAAATTTATGTTTGTATATCATCACTCAATAAGAATATGTTCATATAAAATTTAATGATGAAAAGTTGTAGAATATAATCATAATGATAGAAAGAAGAAATGATAGGAAAAATGACAAGACGATGAAATGATAGGAAAAATGACAAAATGATGATTTAGAAAATTTTAAAGTATGATATCAATAATTTAAAAGACAATTTATAATGAGATTATAACCTTAAGAAAAGAAATGTAATTTTTTAAATATAAGTGAGGAATCTGTACTAATCAGGAACCTCAGAGGGTGTGGGTGTAATTTACCCTAAAAAACAATACATGCCCTACATTATTATGTTGCATGTAAATGTTGTGACGGTAGATCGTGTGGATAGGAACAGCTCATCATATCCACTATCGGTAGATCATGTGGGGCGTCTCGTTGAAAAGGTCGGGCTCCCATCCATCTGAGGGACCATATGGTAACGAGATAGCATAATCCCAAGATGTTTTACAAAAAAAAATAATAATAATAATAAGAGGGACAAAAAATTTAAAATATTTGATATTAAGATTTTATAAAATAAATGATATATAATATTTTTATAGTTGTTAAGGTCTATCAACATTTTTACAGAAAAAATTTGACTCATAGAAATTTGACCCCGACTCAAAGAAATTTCAATTTTTTCTGTAAAAATTGAAATTTCTCTGAGTCAAATTTTCTGTAAAAATATTGAAAGACAATTGTTAATAAAAAAAAGGGTGAATTACAAATACACCCTTGAAATTTGCTTAAAATACAGATTGCCTCCCGTGGTATGAAAAATTACAAATACCCTCTTATTTGAATTTTTTATTTAACAGAATTAACTAAAAATATGAAATTCATAATTACTCTCCTATACAATAATAAAATTAGCTAAATTATTAATTGAAACATATTTTTAACATAATTAAAAGTTGTTAATTGACTTTATGATTTATTAATAAAATAAATGATTTGTTATGAAATCAAAAACCTCAGGGGTGTAATGTAATTTTCAAAATTATTGGAGCAATTTGTATTTTAATCACATCTCAAGAGATGTATTTATAATTTATCTAAAAAAAATCTCAAACCTCATATTACATAAAATTAGAGAGTAATATTTCACTAATTTTCTCTTTATTTTGTTAAAAGGCTAGAATTTTGATTTTTTTTTTTCTTAATTGTCCAAATATATATATATATATATATGGTAAAGAGATGAGAAGAACCTGTGGAACTTTTCTTAATTGTCCAAAATATATATATATATATATATATGGTAAAGAGATGAGAAGGACCTGTGGACCAAAGTAAAAGGTGCAATCAATTAGAAGGGAAGACTTTTTGTAATAAGCTTATTGGCATACACCAAAGCAATAAAAAGCGTCACTCTTCTTTACCCTTCATTGGATCCCTCTCTTCCCCCTCTGGCCCTCACATTGGAAGAAGCAGGCCTCATTTGTAAGTCATTAAGGGGTTGTTTGGGATAATCTAAATAAGTATATTTTTTATCTTTTTATAAAAAGATATATAGAAAAGTAAAAAGGTAATGTGATGAAAAAAAGATAAAAAGATAAAAAGATGAATTATTTTGTAATAGTCAAACTTGACCTTAGAGATACACCTAAATTAAGGACCCCTTACCCTTACCATTACCATTATCATTACCATTAATTAAATTAGAAATTGAGTGCAAGAGCACAATATGACATTTCACACATCTCTTTGTATTGAAAAATGAAAAGTTTTCTTCGTTTTTCTATTTTCTATTCGTAAAATTTACCACATCTAGAAAATAATGAAACCCTACATTATTTTTCATTGTTACTGCATTTCAATTATTTATCTACAATTTTTTATTTTCTTATTTTTTAAATATGATAGGATTTATATGTATGCATAACATTTAATTTTGTAAATCTATATTGGTGTTTGGCAAGAAGAATTTTAGTCTCTTTTAGGCTAAAATTCACAAAAAGACAAAATAAGTTAAAATAGTCAATAAGATAAAATGTCACATCAAATTCATAATTATTTCATTTTTTCTCTCACAAACATTACATTCAATTATAAAAAAATCTAATCATCTTCTCAAATATAAAAATTTTAACCTATTAAAATAGTTAAAAACTAAAATAACCTACTAAAATAGTAATTTTTCAAACACCCACTATATATCAAACTAAAAATGATAAAATTCATTTGTCAACCCATAGCAACCACAAAAAAAAATTGTAAGAAGGCAAAACTGTCATTATAAAAAAGACAACTTGAATTTGTCTTTGCTTTTTTTTTTTTGGGGTGGTTAATACCCTTTGCTTTATTAATATATACAACACATATATATAGATAATTATTATGTTTCTTCTTTCCCATCAACAAAACCAAAGTAATAAAAAAAGCAGATAAAGTGGCTTAGGAATGACAAGACCTCTTGTCATTGATCACTCTTTTTGACTCTCTCTCACTCTCTCAAGTGTGCCCTTTTTCTTTGATAGCATATAAAACATCCACCATGTTCCATACAGATTTACTACATGTTCATCTTCTCAGCACTCCTATTGTTTAGCAGTAGAGAGAATACTATGGAAATGACAGCTCTCTATTTCTCTATTTGAAATCTGAGAATACTTGCTATGGCTCGACAGGTACTACTTGTTTGTCAGACTCAAAATTGTTTTGTTGGTCACTCAGTGTTTTTTTGTGATAATTTACTCTGTTTTATGACATTGTTGTTGTTGTTGTTGAGTTTGAAATTGAAACCACTGAAATTGAGATGAGAGTGATTTGATTGAAGCAGGAAGAGGGATGGCCATTGGGTTTGCTGCAGCCACTGAATGAGAGAGTTGGTGGTTTGGTCAGAAACAGTGGGTTTTTTGGATCAGCATCTTTCCACACTTTTCTCAGTGCTTCTCCTCCTACTTCCTCTTCTGATTCTACATCAGATTTGGATACAGAGGTCAGTAAAAAAAATTGCAAAAAAAAATAGAAGCAACAAAAAATTATATATTAGTGGAAAAATTGTGTTTGGGGCAAGTACTGCTTGCAATACGTGTTACATACATTGTACTTGCACTAAACACAAATTGCACGTTCTTTTTTGTTTTGATTTATGTACCTTTGATTATCATATTTATTCCTAACTGCTTGAACTTATTGTATGTGTATTCATTTGCTTTATTTATCCTATCCTACCACCAATGCACTCTATATGCAAGATGTTATTATTAAAATCTCAAAACAAAAAGATTTTAAAATATGAACGTGCAAATTAATTAGTAGTATAAAAGTGATTGCTTAAGATGAATCTCTGGTTTTGATTACACTATGATTGGTTTTCAGTCAACAGGATCATTCTTCCATGAGAAGAGCATAACTCTTGGGAGCTTGTTGGGTGTTTCTACCATTGTAGATCTCTCTAGAGCTAGAACTAGAACTGGAACTAGAACAACATCAATTATGAGGAGGAGACCACAAGTTTCAGAAGCCAACAACAACAACAGGAAGACCTACAGGTTCAAACCTAATTGGTGTATCTCTCTGTGCCCAAGGGACACTACAGATGCTGAGACTGTCAACAACAACAACAATACTCCATCACTTGGGCACTTTCTTGCAGTTGAGAGAATGGCTGCTAATGAACATAGAAGGAGCCATAATAGCCCTCTCATCTATGGACCTGAAGATGAGGTTGCAGTACTGGCTCAGCTTGATGGTGAACAAAACTCTCTGTTTGTTAATGGCAGCATAGCTCCTCCTCCTCATTCTAGTCCATGGTTTGACTCTGATGAGCATGGTAATGGTTATGGAGGAGGTGTTCCAGTACTGTTCTCATGCATGTGTGGACAAGCCATCCACTAACTATCTTGCTTTTGTCAAAACCATCTTCCTTGTTTCTCTTCCGCTGTTTTCGGAGTGAGTAGAGATTTAAAATAAAAAAAATAAAAAATATATATATAAATAAAATATAATTATATTTTACGTCTTCTTTTTTTTTTTTTTAATTTCTATCTAAATTTATAATTCAAATACAATACAATCTCATTGATGATTAATTTGTAACAAAGATTCCATTTTCTAGGTGAAACAGTGTTTCACGAGTGAATATCACAGCCCTTCCATGGTGAAATCTTGACTTCGCTCCTGATAATTGAGTGGAGTAATAGGCCGTTGAAATTTAATTTAAATTTTTAACAATTTTTAAAATGTATCAAATTTGATTTATTTACTCAAATGAATTTTTAATAAGATAAACACGAGTGGATCTTTAGCAAATGATTCATTTTTATAGCCATATCTATTATGTGAAAGGTAAAAATTAAGAAATTTGCCAATTTTTAGCTATAATTAAATTTTGTGTCAAGCTTAACATATAAGCATTATTATCAGGGTAAATTACACTTTGTCTCTTTTATATTTGATAATTTTTTTTATTTTGACCCTTAAAATTTATTTTTTTTCACTTTGGCTCTTCATATTTGAAGTTATTCTCAATTTTTGCCAAAAATTAACTTATGTTCAAAATTAGACAGAAAATAATACATTAACAGCCTCATGACATAAAAAAATATTATTATATATAACTCACACCTAACGCAAATTCAAACCTTAATATAATAATATATATTTATGTCATGTAACAGTTAATGTGATATTTTCTATCTAATTGTGAACATAAGTTAGTTTTATTAATTCACTCAAAAAAGAAGTTAACTTTAGAAATAAATTGAGAAAAACTTAAAACGGTTGAAGTTAAAGAAAAAAAAAATTAAAACCAAAATGAGAAAATTATCAAATAAAAAGGGGAAAAGTGTAATTTACCTTTATTATTACTATTATTATTTTTACAATAACAAGTTTTTAATCCTATCATTAGAAAATTTTTAATGGGAAATGCTCCGGTGTGTAATACAAATAATACATAAAATTATATAAATTTTCACTAATTTATATAAGTGATTACAAAAAATGCACAAATTAAATACAAATTTACATAAATTCATAAACAGTTATGTGATTGCGTGAATTTGTATTGAATTTACTTATTTTTATAAAATAAGTTATGTAAATTTGAAAAACCTATATAATTTTATGTAGGGTTGTATAAAATTTTTCCATTCTTTAGATTATTTTATGTAGGGTTGTATAAAAACCTATCTCGTTTGGGAATATATTTTTTTAATAATTTTTTGACTTTTTAACTAAAATATAATATAAAAAAATTAGTATATTTTGGATGACTTTTTGATTTTTTATGAAAAAATGTGTAAAAAGTATACAGAAAAGAGAATTTTTGACTTTTTAATATAAGTTGTTGATTTTTTAATTTTTTTAATGACTTTTTAACTTTTAAATTAAAAAGTAATGTTGACAAACGAGATCTTAATATAACAAAACATAAATTTGGATGCTAAAATAAAAGGTACTAATAACTAATAAGGCATCATTTGCGAAGTGGGTTGACTTTTTGGCTTTTTAGTTTTTTTAGATATTTTAACTTGGGGTTAAAAAGCCTGATTTGTGAAAGTGAAAAAAAATATAATAATTATGAGTTGAATGTGATATTTTGTCTTATTAAACTAAAAAATTTATTTTATTTTTTATGACTATTTTAACAAAAAATCTTCAAACTCAACTTCCCAAACATAGGCTAAGGCCAAGTTTGGCAAGTTGAAAAAAAGTGAAAAAGTCAAAAAATTATTCAAAAAGTTAAAAAGTTATCACTATTCACCAAAAGTCAAAAATTACGGCTGCACAACTCCCAATCCTAATTTTTCCCTACACACTAATTTATACAATTTTTTAATACACATTTTTCTATAAAAAGTCAAAAAATTAACCCAAATATCCATATTTTTTTTTTAATTTTTTAGTTCAAAAAGACAAAAAGTATACTTATTTAGGACACCCCAAATATCCTCTAAATGTCATGGTTTTATGAGGCAACATATTAGGGTTGAATTATGGGTACGGGTTCGGTAGACTTACGTTCCTTCGTAGTGCGGTGGTGGTGGTGTGTTATCATCAATCAAGGATCCACAGGAGAGGTTAGTGGATGATTTAGGAGCATTACTCTATACTATTAAGGGTCCACAGGAGAGGTTATTGGATGATTCAGGAGCATTACTCTATACTATTAGACGTTTAGGGCATGTTTGGTTGGGTGGATTACAGCATGGGATTGGGATTATTAATCCGTGGGTCCAATTATCTCATGTTTGTTTTAACATTTTGGTTTAGGATTATTAATTCAATGGATAATTAATCCAACAAATTTGTAGGATTATTAGTAATAGGGTAGGGGTGAGATTATTAATCCAATGGATATTAATCTGGATAGTGAATACTACACTAATTTAATAGGATTATTAATACTTTATTATTAATCTTTTGAATCAAACATGACCTTAATATTTACCAAGTTATCTCCTAATAACATAATAAAAAATATTAGATCTTATAATTTTGATTAATCTTATTGAGTTGAAATATCACGTGACAATGTAATATTTTGAATAATTGATAAATTTTGGCTAATATTACTACATAATTTTTCGTACACAGGTCCACACGCTTTTGGTTTGTTAATCAATCAACCACTCCATGTAGAAGGTAGTCTTCACCGTACAGTATTTGCCTCCCCCACGTGGACCCACATTATAAGGGACACTTGCCAAAATAACAATGTTAGAGATTCTCAATAAATTTATTAGCGTCTGTTTCGTCATCATTTCATTTTCAATTTTTAATTTATATTTATAAAAATTATCATAAAAATTTATTTGATAATTTTTTATTTTATAAATGGTTGTATCAATTTATAAATTTGAGGAAAAAAAATAAACTCAAAAAATGAGTTTACGTTTTCAATTTTCAAAATTTTTTTTCATATATTTTTTTTTAATTAATTTTTTTTCAATTAATCTTTTTTTTTCAATTAATTTTTTTCAATTATAATGTGTGATCCCATTGTCATAATAATAAAAATAAATATAAATATTTTAGGCCTAAACAAATATATTTTTTTAGTTTATGTTTTTAAATTTTTTTAAACATTTTGTTCAAACCAAACGCGTTTATAATTTATGTTTTTTTAAAAATAAACAAAAACCAATTTATAAAATTTTTATAAACATAAACAAAAAACGTAAACGTTACCAAACGCACGTTGTGTTTGGTTTGAAGATTTAGGGAGAAATTTAGAAAGGGAAAGGGAAAATGTGTGTGAAACTAGGTGAAATATAAATATATTTTATTTACATTTTACCTATCTTTTATATCTTCATTTTTAAATCTCTTCTTAAATCCCCCAACTAAACACAATCTAAATCACTCACTTGATATTAGGCCAACAAACTAATCGAATCGTATTGAATCAAGTCCAATTTCAATATTTTAAAATTTATTTATTAAGATTTTAATAAATTTGAATTTGAATTTGAACTTGAATTTGAATTTAAATTCAATAAAAATTTAACGAATCAAACTCGAACTAAATTGGCTTAAGTTTGACTAAAGTTCGAACCTATATATTCATGAGTCTTAACCAGCCAAAAAATTTATAAATTTATATTTGTAAATAAGACTAAGTTACAATTAAAATTTTTATTATACAATTATATTACAATGTATATAAACATTCTAAAAAAATATTAATATTTTATCAAAATAATTATATCTACTACCACTATTATATAAATGTATTATATATATAGTTAACTATTATTTATATTTATATTTTTTAAATATATAAATAACATATTTATCTTGTTTTTTATACATATTTTTATATTATTTAATATATAAATAATAACTATTAAACGAGCTAGTTAACGAGCCTAGCTAATGAGATGAGTTTTACAATACTTGGACTTATTTATTAAAAATTTAAAGAGAACGAGTTTGAGTTCAAATTTGAACGCAAAAAATAAAAAATAATAATAATAATAATAATAATAATAATAATAATAATAATAATAATTAGCGAATCGAGTTCGAACGAACTCTTATTGAGTAAAGTTCAAATTTGTTTACGAACGATTCTATTCATTTAGAGCTTTTGTGATATCCACATTTGATAAATTTTTTAATAATTTTATTCCTAACATTTTTCTTGCCAAAATGACCCACAGATCGTCAATCAACAATTGGTTCATGTCAGCAGTTTAGATAGCTTAAGACCATCTCCAACGGTTCACCAAACCTGATATCAAATTCAAAATTTCGTAAAAAAGTCACTTTTTTGAGCTCCAACGGTTTCACCAAATCGATATCACATCGAGAATTCACCAAACATTTCACCAAAATGAGAACAGGCGAAACATTTCACCAAATCACTGTTCCTGACCGTTGGGGGAGACCAACCGGTCGACCAGCCGGTTGACCAACCGGTTGTCCTAGAAAGAGTTCAAACAGTTCAACGTTTTTGGTTCAAACCGTTCAAAAAAAAAAAAAAAAAAAATTTCACCTAACCGGTCGACCAACCGGTCGACCGGCCGGTCGTCCCGGAAAAAGTTCAGAAAGTTTAACAAAAAAAGTTCAATTCGTTCAAAAAAAAAAAAAAAATCCCCTCACCGGTCGACCAGTCGGTCGACCGACCGGTCGACCAACCGGTTGTCCCGGACAAATTTGATATTTGGTGAACCATTGGAGTCTCTGGTATCAAATTGAGGAAATAGTGATTTTTTTACTCAGATTTGGTGAAAAGTTTGATGAACCGTTGGAGAGCATCTCCAACCGTTCATTTATTTTTTCACCAAATCTGAGTAAAAAATAGGTTGTTTTCTCAATTTGATACTTCTTCTTCCAACGGTGAGCATCAAAGCAGAATTGAGGGAAGTGGTCGATCGGTAAGGGTAATTTTTTTTTTTTTTTTTTTGGAACCTTTTTTGACCGGTTTGAACCTACCTATTTGAAAGGGAACCGGTCGACCGGTTGGTCAACCGGCCGGTCAACCGGCTGGTTGACTAGTTGGTCTCCTCCAACGGTCACGCACAGTAATTTGGTGAAACCTGTATTTTGTTCTCAGTTTGATGATTTTTTTTGTTTAATTCTCATTTTGATACCAATTTAGTAAAACAGTTGGAGCTCCAAAAAGTGCATTTTTCACCAAATTTCAAGTTTGATGCCAAATTTGCTGAACCGTTGGAGATGGTCTAAGGCAGAGAATATTATTAGATGGTTTTAAAAAATATTATTTGACATCCTCCACATGATATTCGTGATAAATAAGAAATCGTAATTAGTGTTTGATAGAATTAAAAGTTAAATGTTAAAAATTGAAAGTTAAGTACTAAAATTTAAATACTAAATTTTTTAATGTTGAATTAAAATAAATTATTTAATAGGTATAATATTGAATTTTAAAATTTTATACTGTGATAATAAATTGATGGTAGTGGGGGTAGATGGAGACAACAATAGTTCTTATAACACTAACCACAGTGGTGGTGGTGGTGGTGGTGGAGATAGAAAAATAATTGTTATAGTATAGTGATCATGGAGGGGTAATGTAGTATACAGTGGTAGAGTCAGAAAATTAAATTAGAATAGACACTTCTTGATTACAACTTTAATTTTTTTTTTCATAACCAATAATAAGAAGATAATAATAATTTTTAAATTAATATGAAGTACAAAAACTTAAATAAATTATTACAAAAGTATTTTACATAAAATTTTATAATTAACTTCGAGTAAAATCAAAAAGTAAGTATTACGTGTAACTAGTGTATCATGGACAATGTAAAAATATTCATATATTTAAGTCTTAAAATAAATTATATAATGGTAAGATAAATTAAATTTTTACAAAATTTGAGTAAAAATTGCATATGATAGTGATACCACGTCATTATTGACATATGATATCACCAACTAATAGCAAAGCAACATATGAAGGGTGAACTCTACATGCAAATATAACTAACACTCTTAGTAATTTTTACATATATATAGTGAGATTAATTATATTTGCATATCAATAATAATGGATATTACCTTTATATTGAGATTTTTTCATAAAATTTTCATACATAAAAATATAATTTGTTGTAGTCACTTCATTTTTAATAAAAAAATCACTATTATTTTCATAAATTTAAAAACACTCTTGACAGTTTATTATAAATATTATTTTTGTTTAAAATTTTATTTATATACATATGTAAAAAATCAAAAAATCAAAAATCAAAAATCTAGAGGGGACACATGACCCCCTAAGCCCCATGTGACTCCGCCACTAGTAGTAGAGATAAAATGATAGTGGCGATAGTGATGTAATGATAGTGGTTATTGTGATAGTAGAATGATAGTGGACTTATGACAACGATGACAATGGTTATGGAGGTGAAGGGTTGTTGTGGTTGTTGTGATTGTGGTAATGCAATGATAGTGATGTTTATAATAACAATGACAATAGTGATGAAGGCGGTAATGGTTGTGATAATGGTAGTGGCGATGGCGATGGCGATGGTGATGGTGATGGTGGTGACGACGGCGATTGTGAAATTATAACAGTGTATGTTAATATTTACATATAAATATTTATAAATTCAATCAGAATTAAATAAATTTTCTATTACTTAAATTTTTTAACTTACATTTTTAGAGTCACTTAAATTTATAAGTGATACTATTTATGGTTATCAAACACGAACTTAATTGATTTTCATTTAATATATTCAACTTTAAATACTTAATTAGATTGCCAAACATCACCTGAGTCATTATCTTTCAACTACTTAATAAACGTAAATCATCGTGTCTTATCATTAAAATTTCTTACTGGGTCATTAATTCATACTGTTGTATAAATAGTATCATATAATATTGTAATAGTACCCAATAATTATCCAATATTCGCCACACATAAGATTACAAATTAATAGAGCTGTCCATAAACCGTTCTAAAAATATCAATTAATGCTTGATTGAGTTTTGCTAGACTAAAAACCAACTTAAACTAATTTTTTAGGCTCATTTAATAAATTCATGAACCCCAAATTTTTTTAGATTTTAATTACTAGTTTTTGTACGAGGAGCAAATATTCTTCGTTTCTGTACTCCTTTCGTCCAAATATTGCATTACTCCAAACGGTGTCGTAAAACCTGAAAACACAGCGATGGTAAGCTACCCAGTGGGTATGTTGTCGGAAAACCTCTCCAGTGATTAAGTTAGCACCCTTAGAGAGAGGAAGAAGACAAAAGACAAGATAACTCTATGTAAGAAAGATCGCAGACATGTTGCATGGAGGCGCCACAAGGTTTATATAGTTTGTGAGCGCATTACCTTACTCGTCCTTTCCTAGATGTGTGGATGTACTATTCCCTCTTCGCCTTACACATGTGTACGTCAATACTGCCAAACCGTATCAACGATATAGTCAAACGATATTGACGCATACGGACAGCGGGTTCCCTCATTCACACTTCAATTGGGCCACATAGTAACTCCTATCGAGCTGTCCATGGCCCGGTGCAATGTTGTCCACCCTTCAAGACTAGCTATTTCCAACTGGCCTAGATCCGAGGTGCCCAACTGGTCACCTTCAGCTCAATCAAGCTAGGTGAACTCATCCAAGCCAACCTTGTCTGACCTCCAATCATGGTCGGCACGGTTAGCCCGCTCGTGGCGGAGTCTCTGACCTCAACTACTCCTTAGCTCGGTCGTATTATGTTCATCCAGGCAAATTCCGCTTGGCTCCACTGCCCAACCGAAATCATTGGTCATCTTTTAGCTTGACCGAAAGCAAGGCTACCGTTTGATTGAACTCCACCCTTGGTCCGAGTCGATTAGACATCTCGGCCCAACACTTGGGTGTCTTTCCAGCCCCGTTGTTAGGTCAAGAACAGGACCCAAACCAGATTTTGCTCGACCCATTTGTTCGGCACAAATTCCCTCTCAGTTTTATATTAGAATGGGATGACCCTATAGTTTTATAAAATCACTTTATTAACTCTATTTTATTTACCTCACTCAATCCAACACTATAAGATTGAGAGTATCACATTAACACAATGTTGGCTTTGTTGAATAGAATGAAATTGAATGATGATTTTATTAAAATATTTATTTTTACATTTGATTTTTTTAAAATAAATATTAAATATAATTATTATTTATTATTTTAAGTGAATGATCATTTTATAAAAAAATTAATAAATAAATAAACTGTTCCATCTCATTCCACCTTTATTTCAATACACTTAACAAACACTACTTAGAATTTCTTAACCACTAAATTAACTTCAAAACTTGTATAATTTATTATAAAATTAGGAGTTGGATTCTCCTCTCAATTGATGTACCAAAAAAACTAAAATTGTGAATCTCTTATACCACTTTCAATTATTAAAAATAAAGAATTACATTTCAATTCACATATTATATTCATAGTCCAAATTACCAATCAATACAAAACTCACTTGGGATCACACACACCACTTCCAAATCCACATGTGTAGATCAAGTCTGAAATCATAGTACATCTCTGTCCTGCATCTGCTAACCCCCCATCTCACTTGTCTGCGTATATAATTGACAAAAAACCAATGACTCTGCCCAAAATTATTAAACCAGTGCAAACATTAACCCTGTTTGGTAGGGCTTATTTTTAGCTTATTTCAATTTTTAGCTTAATTTAAACTATTTTGATGTGTTTGGTTCAGCTTAACAATATAGCTTATAACTTTTTGTAAGTCAAAAATCAATTTATTTTTTGAGTGGAAGAGGAGAAGCTTAATTTATAAGTCAAAAATCAGCTTATGTTCACAGTTATAAGCTATAAGCTGTTAAACTATAAGCTATAATCACTTTTTCACAGCTCTACCAAACGGGACCATTATCACATGACCAAGTAACACCAACAAATCATTATTATATAATTATATATATATATTGAACCTAGTAATGCATCTCACAGTCCCATCCTATGATGCACCTTCCTCTTTCACAAATAGAAATAGGGCATGGTGGGGTCAACCCAACTCTCTATTTGTTTGACCCTAAAATTGTATTTGGATCTTACATTCGTGAACAATAATCCAAAGGTAAAATTATACTAATTTCTTTAAAATTTAAAGATAATATATGAAACTTTATAAGTTTAGTATAATTTCAAGATGTTCTTTTAAATTTTTAATTCATGTAACACTTTCTTCTTTTTAACAATCATTCGTTAGTTTCATAGATGAAAAAATGATATCATTGAATATTCTTATGTGTATACACCATCTGTATTAATTCCGATCCATCTAACTCTAATAAAAAAAGAAATCAGTAAATTAAGCCAAATCTATAGAACTTATTGAATAGTTTAATAAACCTCAAGGGTGTCTGTAATTTATCCCAAAAAAATAAAAAAATGAAGAAGAAGAAAAAAAGAGTAGTCTTTATTTGATTTGTTTTTCTCATCCTTTATCTTCTAGTAAATCCATAAGCCAAAATCCAAACACAACAAGAGGATTGGATGCGAAGAAGAATTATTTTCTTCTGTTCCAGGAAACCAACAGGCCCTCAACGCACCCAAATATGCTTTCTTCAAGCTATAAAAAACCAAGAACACAACAATGAGACCCGCACAACAATACTCACCAACCCATGCAAATCACTTCTTTGCTTATTAGCTTCCCAAAATCTACAATGCAGATAGAGATCTATCTATATACACCCAAATCCTATTTTTTGCTGGGCATCAAGGCTTATCAGCCCACTCATTCTCAGCAGCAATCCTCCCTGAGCCCCGGCCACCACCAGTTTTATTACCAAACGAACCAACTGCCGACAAGCCCTTGAAACTGCTGCTTCCCTCGCTGAAGTTCCTCGACTTCCTCGACCTTCTTAGCTTGGAGATGGCAATGTCATGGTTGGTCTCGACTTTGGCAACCACTAGTTGAGCAATGCCGCTCCGGCAAAAAGGGCATACTGGTGCAGCAAGGCATGCCGTTGTTGGGTTGGGTTTGTTGTGGCAGCACAATGCTAGTGTGCATTGTGCACACATTTGGTGGCCGCAATCTTGCACTTCGATTGTGCACACTTGATCAAAGCATATGCAGCATAACTCAGTGTCACTGGCCTGCATTGGAGTAAATGTTTCATGATTGGTGATGATGATCTCTGTTATCTTAGTTCAATGCATAAAAGCTACATCTCTTTGTAGACGGGCATAACAGAGTTGTGGTATCTAAACAAGTTGTGCAATATCATGGTTTCAATCACATAATAAATTAGTAAATAAAAGAACAGGCACACACGGAACACAAGACATGAGTGGTTCGGCGGCATGCCTACTCTCACCGCAGAGAGAACAAAATCTACTATACTCAATAAGGATTACAAGAAGACTTTCAACCTCTCAACGCAGCTCTCTATGAAACTCTACCCGAAAATTACAATATATACTACGTAATCCTAGGGCCTTGGCCCTCCGCATTCATAAACGGCCCCTTACAGCACTCTTGACTGTACAGTAAATACAAGATATCTCATAAAAAACATATAATCATTTGTAGTACGTGACTAAATATAACATCTTTAAATTTTTTTGTGTTGTAACTTATTTGTTCTCTACAAATGCCAATTTGATGAAGTACACCAATCCAGTTGGTGTCAAGTTAACAAATATGTGACTGGCTCAAGTTGAATTGCCTAGCCAATAAAATGTTGACGAAGCATAGAATCTTTTTTATTCCTTTTGACCCAACATCAGCACACTCTTTGATTTATTTTTATTCTTCTTATAAAAATAAAATAAAAATAAAAAAAATAAAATAAAATAAAATAAAAGGTGATAAATAGTTTAAAAAAATATCAGGAAGGCCAGCCGTCCACGTCACAGGTTAGGACTAAGAAGCACAGACACTTTTAAGAAGATGACGTATTCGTGTCGTGTCTGTGTCGGACACCGACACTATTTTGGACACTCTCAGAACACGTATCCGACACTCCTCAAAAAGTGTCATATTTTTTAAATTTTTTTAAAGACTCGGACACTCTTTAGACACTTGGAGGACACATGATTAGACATATGTGAAACTAATTATAAGTTTGAGCAAAATAACTTAAGATACAATAACAAAATAAAAACCATATAAATTTATAGGAATTAGTGTCATATTACATTTTTATTATCTTTGAATGATATATTCATATATATAATATATAATAAATATATAAAATTATATATTTCATGCGTGTCCCCCGTGTGTCGTGTCCCGCTTTTTGAAAATTAACATATCGGCGTGTCCGTATTGTACTCACGTCGCGTCACATGTCCGTGTCCATGCTTCTTAGGGTTAGGATATGGGAAAAAATCCATTAATTTGAATGTTTCTAGTCAACTTGGATGTCTAAAGCTAAAGACTCTAAACTCTAAGAGTAAGATACCAAATTTGAAAATTTCAACATTGTGTTTCAGTTTTGCAACATCTACGAGAATTTCAGGACTAAAGGATTTCAATTTGTCACCATTATAAAACCGATATTGTAAAGTTTGGTAAAGGCATAAAGCAAATTACCTCGGACACATTGTCACCCATTCCAGCATCGGAATGTGATGGAGATGGGAGCGCGTAATCTGTTCCCTTCAAAATGTTCTTCTCCCTTTCTCTGTTTGCCTCCATTAGGGCTCGTTCTAACAAAGCTTTCGCTTCTGCATTAAGCTCGCTAATGAACTTCAAAGGTGATGGCCATATAAGAGGCTCAGCTGATGAAGGATTTAGCAAGCTGCACATGCTCCATGCTTATACTTTAGAGCAATGGTGTATGGTATCCTCCTGTACAATGCCAAGATAAAACAGAAGGCTGAATTTCAGATTTTCAGTAAATCTTAGCTAAGAGAGAAGAAAATGAGATGAAGTTACATATAGATAAGTCCAGAAAATTTTCAGTTCAGGCTTCAGACCCAAATACAGATCTAGGAAATATATCTGAAGGGTTGAAGAATATTAATATTTTCAGCTGAAAAGATGTTGATTATCCTTGTGGGCTTCCATGACATGGAGACGAAATTTTATCATGTTTGGCATTTAAATTCCAATTTCATATCTAATCGTAAACAAATAAAAATTATTCTCAGCATGAAGGAGTAAAAATGTGTTCTCCAATGAGATTGGAACAAATCTGTCTGTTAACACAACAAAGATTCAATAATCAGAAATTATAGCTTGTTTGCAATATTTGTTTTCTCTTCAATACACTTTAAACACATTTTCCAGCACTAATCCATCTTTAAATCTGTGTATTATCTGAAATTAGTCAAGAAGAAAATTGAGCAGTACCCAGATGAGTCTCTTTGAAGTCGATCACCGCCCCATGCCAGCAGTTCACGTGCAATCTAGAGAACCCCCTCTAGCAGCCAAATGAAGGGGAGTGCTTCCAGGGAATCTATAGAGAAAATGATTCAAATCAGATACAAAATTCACAACAAGAAACACAATTAAACTTAATGAAACACAATTAAACTTATACCCATATCCCCCGGTTGAAGCGCACACGAGAGCTCCATTGTCTAAGAGAATATGGACACATTCAGGCCGCCTTTGACGGGCTGCCAAGTGCAATGGAGTTGCTCCTTTACCATCTCTGATATTTACAAACGCGAAAATCCCCTGAAATCCCAATTCAATGTATAGAAATTTAGAGCTATGGATTGTCCTAATGAATCTGCAAAGGAGAGAGAGAGAGAGAGAGAGAGAGAGAGAGAGAGAGACCCACCAAGAAACAGCAACATGGGAGGAACTGGCAGAAGAGAGAATGGATTGAAGGCAATCAGAATGGCCATAGTAAGCAGCATAGTGCAAGCAGGTTCTTCCAAGAATGAATCAAACATCAAAATCTGATCAAAATGTTCAACATCACCAAAATCAATTCTGATTTGAAAGTTCATACAAGATTGAGAAATTACTAGAAGCATTCCTCTGCATAGATTCATACTAGATTGTGTAGATAGAGAAACAAAAAACACAATACACACAGAGACAAGGAGAGAGATTTGACATACATTAGCTCCAGCTTGAATGAGCTTTTGCACACAAGAGATCTTCCCATGCATTGCGGCCAACATCAGTGGTGTCTAAGCCATTTTCAATTACCAAAATAAGAAAGTCAACAAAGTGAGAAGAGAAATTAAACCGGGAAAATGAGTGGGAGGTCTAATTAGAGTTAGCACTAGTGATAGTGGGTCCCACACTGTCACAAACCACAGTATTATATTATATATATATATATATATTTTTGGCTTGCGGGTTTAGAGCCACTAACTTAGTGGTCTCTAGCACCACCGTTTAAACCAAGCAAAGCAACCCACAAGATCAATCAAGCATATACGAGCTAACCAGATTTAACATTCTGCCTACTAACTAGAAATTCAAGGTAAATAAATAGAAAACATTCAACTTCCCCTATAATTTTCTCAGCAGCCAATCATCATCAAACATTAAAGCAAAGCTCACCTGCTTGTGACGGTTCAACAAATCTGGATTAACAGATCTATCCAAAAGCAGAGTAACAATCTGAAACAAAGGCAAACACAGACAAACAAACCCATCAATCAAAATTCAAAACCCATCAAAATTGTGTATAAAAAACTTCAAAATCGAAGAACCCACATCGATCTGGCCATTGGCAGCTGCTATGTGAAGAGAAGAGTGGCGATCGTAAACTGTGGTTTGGTGGATGAGAGTTAGGTCTCTCTCCAAGAGAGTCTCAACAGTTTCCAAGTCCCCGAACTGAACAGCAGTGAAGAGCTCATGTTCGTGGCTCGCCGTGCAACTAAGTCCCTGACCATCCTCTCTCTTCTCTCTCTCTCTCTCTCTCGATATATATATATATATATCTAAGCCTGAGATATTGAACCCATTCGTCGACGCTTCTCCGCCGGTCATTCGCCACCTTTCCCAGAGGGGAGGAGTGGTGGTGGTGGAGGTCCATGGTGAATGGTGAAGTTTGCATTTTTATCTAGTTTCATTTCGTCTCGAGAGAGAGAGAGAGAGAGAGAGAGGGGTAGGGGTTTGGGGGATTAGAGCGTGGAGCTGCCTATTGATGAGCAGAGACGCGGCAGCTGACCGTGTCAGAATGATCAAATACACTATGCGGTCGTTAAATGGGTAATTTAACCTGAAAATGCTTGGGAGCACTTAGTGTTCCACTAATAGGTACAGTGGTTGTTAAAATGATTATGTTTTTGTCTTTGAATTATTTTTTTTTTCTATTTTTTTAATACATAGTGTTTTAGGGGTAGTGTTTTTAGTGAGATGAATCATTGTTGTTTAATCTTATTTTTTGATTTTTAGTTCTATTTTAGGCTAAGTTTGGCATGTTCAGAAAAAGTTAAAAAGTCAAAATTCAAAAAGTAAAAAGGTAACTATTGATCAAAAGTTAACAATTACGACTGCACAACTCTAATCCTAATTTTCGCCTACAAACTAATTTTTCAATTTTTTATACATATTTTCATAAAAAGTCAAAAAGGGAACCCAAAACATCTTATTTTTCCTCAATTTTTTAGTCTAAAAAGACAAAAACAGTACACTTATGAGGACCCAAAACCCCTTAGTAATTAGTAAGATGTAAAAAAATTGTGTTTAAGATATAGGTAAATTACACTAATAGTCTCTATAGTTTGGATTCATGTCACTTTAATCTTTGACTTTTCAATTGTGATATATTGACATTAAATTTGAATCTGTTCCAAATAAGGACAATTGAAGATACCATTATTAATCAAGGGCAAAATCGTCAATTTAATAAAAATAAACTAATTGACAAAAATAAATGTCAAAAAAATATTTTTAATTTTTAAAAATGTATTTTATCTATCAATGATAAAATTATGTAAAATTGATAAAAATAATAAAAATACATGATTAATTTTAAAAAGTTAATTTACATGATCATCATCCAAACACATAATAAAATTAATTGGTAAAAAAAATGTGTATAAAGATTTATCAATTTTATATAATTTTATTTTTAGTGGGTAGAAATAATTTTTAAAAATTCAAAAAATATTTGTTTGATATTTATTTTTGTCAAATTAGTTTATATTTATCAAATTGACAATTTTATCTTTAAAAAATCTAATGATATCTTCAATTGTTCTTATTTGGAATAAGATTCAAAATTCAGGGTCAAATGTGTCACAATTAAAAAGTCAGTGATCAAAGTGATACAAGCCCCAAACTATAGGGATTAATAGTGTAATTCACCCTAAAATAAATTTTTATTTTTACTAGCAATTAATTTGATGATGATGAGAAAAAAATTTATAATTTTCAATATGATATTTATAATTAATTAAATTAATCTATTTTATCTTTATTAACTAATTTAACCAAAATAATTAGTGCCAAATGAAGCCTGTATCATCACCATGATATTGTTTGTTTAACCAATAAAATTTATAAGAATGTAGTAGTTAGTAGGTGTTTGATATGCACTAAAAAGGTTCATTTTTTTGCATATTGAGAGAGTAATTTATAAGTAAATTGGGCCGAGCGGGTAAATGGGCGTTCTATGGGCTACAGTGAGAAGGACTGAGTAAAAGGGCCTGATAGTTAACCCGGTCCTAGAGAGCCTTGCAGTTAGCCCCGTCCCAGAGAACCTTGCAGTTAGCTCGGTCACCACGGTCGGCACGGTGACAGTTAGCTCGTCAAACCATCTTGAGCCGAGGTATTGTTGGCTTCTGCTTAGGACCTTGCTGTTAGATAGCTCGGTCTAAGCTCATTGTGGATAGCACGGTTTCAGACAACCCAGTTGGAATATGTCACCGAGGTACACGCGCAGTGAAAGGAAGAACCGAGCTAGTTGGAGCTCGGTCTAGTCTGCAGCTTTAGCGTGACCATGTTATCTCGGTCGTATTGACATCCAACCATGGTAGAACCATCTCACTTAGTTTAAGCAGTAAAGGGGGTGTTGAAGGATAAGCATTATCTTTCAGGAATGTGATTCCTAGAAGGACTCTACATGGAGGAGTAAGAGTCCTACTGGGATTGTGCCACGCAGAACCTATAAAAGCTCATAACATAACCTATGGAAGAGGTAACACAACTTTGTTTCGAATACACAGAGCTTTTTGTCTATTTTTTGACTTAGGCATCGAAGAGGTATCCGGCACACACCCGCCAGCTAACTCACGTTTGTGTTTTAAGGAAGTAAAAGCGACGTTGTACGGAGGAGCGCAGACTTGATCAACAGGATTATACGAGAGGTTTATCCATTTGCCGTACAATTGGCGCCATCTGTGGGAACATCAGATAAAGAACATAAACCTCTTGATCAAGTTTCCCTCGCTAATTAGGAGCAATGGCGCACAACGAAGATTTCCGCAGTCCGCCATCGAGGACAAACCTCAGAGGGGGTGAGAGGCGCGAAGGTTGCCTTCTATCCCTCCCATGGCAGACTTAGAGCGCCCGCGACAGAACCCCCGGAGGGATGGAAAGGGGAGGCGGAACAACAGCCCCGTCGTTCTCGTCTCAAAAGTCCTGAAAGGCAGAGGCGAAGAATAACCCTCAAGCTCTGGAGGATCGCGTAAAAGAGCAGGATGAACTAATAAGGAAGATGGCGGCGGACATGAGGCTATGAAACGCCAGATTAAAGGAAAAAGGTGGGGTGGCGACAGAAGAGGGCGCAAAGGCAACACGCCCCCTCGCCACTCGGAGGATCGTGGTAGGCATACCACACCGTCAAAGCAGAGAGAGAGTAGAGCCTCAGAACAGGCGATGCTCAATCAGGACTTGCCAGGACTCGTTACTCAAGTCTGAGAGAACGAGAACTGAGAGGTCATACACTGAAGGAAGCACCTATCGGCCCTCGCGGACGCACCAGACATCATCCAGGCAGACGGGAATTACCTAGATCGTCCGACTTACGAACTGTGCTAGAAGAAAGGGCACGATGGAAAGAGGATACCAGGGCGCGCGACCCGCGCAGAGTCTCAGCCCTCCAGCGGTTGGCTCCTCGGACGCATGGAAGCGTCGAGGTAGGAATGCCAATAGTGCACCCTGCTTACGAACCGACAGACAAAGCCTTAGCAAGACTACAGACCTCGCCGTTCGTTCCGGCAATTGAGAACGCGCCCCTACCTTCCGGCTTCCTTCAGCCCAAATTTACCACGTATGAGGGGAAGACAGACCCCTACTCGCACTTAAGCCACTTTCGCCAGGTCATGGCAGTATACCGACGGAACGAAGCTTTAATGTGCATCCTATTCCCATCCAGCCTTGGCGACCTAGGTTTAACCTGGTTCGAAAGGCTACCAGAAGGCAGCATAGCCTCCTGGGCGCAATTGGCAGAGGCGTTCGTAACAAGGTTCAGAACAAACACCAAGACGCCGGTGGAGATCAACCAACTACTCTCCATTGACATAGGCGACAAGGAGACGTTGAGGTCATACAACAGTCACTATTGGGAGACCTTCAACCAGATAGGAGATTGCCCCACAAATCTCGCCATCGCACAGTACAAAAGAGGTCTTCCAGTCGGGAACAGGGCTGAGGGACTCGATTACCATGACGCCCCCCCTCACAATGGAAGCCTTAATGGAGAGGGTACACCAGCATATTCG
Source organism: Camellia japonica (assembly GCA_030407325.1). Lineage (NCBI taxonomy): Eukaryota > Viridiplantae > Streptophyta > Magnoliopsida > Ericales > Theaceae > Camellia > Camellia japonica. Next base: position 41,422,185 of record JAPPVO010000016.1, on the reverse strand, counting down.
GGTGGAAGAAGAGATGGCGCCCATGCTAAAACAAAGTCTGGTACAACCGCAATACCAGATAAAAAGACTTCGGCAAAAGTCAATACGGTAGAACGTCCAAGAAGAGAAACGGGCGAGGCAGGCGGGACAACGGAGAGGACCAAGATAAAAGGTGGTTGAGAGTCCGCACTGCCATTACCACGGTATTCAAGAAACCAATCTACCGATTCTTAGTGAGATACGTGATGAACCTTTCGTCAGGTAGCCAGCTAAGTTAGGAGAAGCGCAAAAGGACTATGACGAAAGATCCCGGTGCACCTTCCATAAGGAAAAAGGGCACCATACTGAGAATTGCACGCCATTGAGACAACATCTGGAAGAGTTAGTGGCAGCTGGGCATCTGGACCAGTACATTGAGGAGGGACGCAGCCAGCCCCCAGAACCACGATCCCTAGACGGAATGCCGATCGACGCCCCACCTCAAGGGTGATTAACGTGATACATGGGGTATTCGAACCTGAGCAGGTATGGAGCTCAGGGGAACGATCAAGAAGGCTGAGCACTTAAGGGAGGTATTAAGTGCCAACCTACCATCAAAAAAGGGAGAACAGAAGCTACGAACGTCATATCCTTCTCAGACAAAGACTTGGCAAGGATATATTGCCCTCACAATGATGCACTGGTCGTCACACTCCGCGTCATTGATTATGACATCAAACGGATTTTGATCGACCAAGGAAGCTCGTGCGAAATAATGTATTACGAAACCTTCAAAAACAACTGAAACTGAAGGACAAAGACTTGGCACCTGCTGTATCTCCCCTGATCGGGTTCAACTCAATGCCAGAGTGGCCAGTCGGCAAGATAATCCTCCAGTCAGAGCAGGAAGCATGACTAAACAAGTGGAATTCTGGGTGTTGAAAGTGCCCTCCACTTACAACATAATCTTGGGAAGGACATGGTTGCATGTCATGAGAGCGGTAGTATCAACCTACCATCAAGTAATGCGATTCCCCAACGAAGCCGGGTAATTGAAGAGGTCTTTGGAGACCAAATTATGTCCAAGCAATGCTTCGTCACAGTAAATGGCAGTCGCGCTGCCAAGGGGTTTGTTCAGATGGTGGAAGAACCCGAGAGCAATGAATTGTTTGCGGATGTAGGCAAAGCCGCTGAACAGAAGGCAGTGGAAGACTTGGTACAGGTAAGAATAGATGAAAATAACCCGGATAAGTTCTTTTTGCTTGGCTCATCTATGTCCAGCACTGAGAGAATAGAGGTCATGGAGTTCTTGACCTCTAACATCAAAGTGTTTGCCTGGACGCATATGACATGCCTGGCATTGACCCAAGCTTCATCTGTCACCAATTGAACGTCCACCCAACTGCCAGACCAATTATACAACGCACTCGCAGATCAGCACTCCACCACGCCGAGATAGTGACGGAAGAAGAAGTAGAAAAACTGCTGGAAGCAGGAAGCAGGAGCTATCAGAGAGGTGCACTACCCCAGATGGATCTCCAATACAGTAGTGGTGCCAAAGAAGAATGGAAAATGGCGTGTCTGCGTGGACTACAAAACAGTCAACAAGGCATGCCCGAAGGACAGCTTTCCTCTACCACGGATAGACCAACTGGTAGATCTTATGGCAGGACACAACCGTCTTAGCTTTCTTGATGCGTACAGAGGTTACCATCAGATCGCTATGTATGAGCCAGACCAGGAGGTCACCTCTTTTACGACGCCAAGAGGACTGTATTGTTACAAGGTCATGCCCTTTGGCCTAAGAACGCAGGGGCAACATTCCAACGGATGGTCACCAAAGATGTTGAACCATTGTTAGGCAGAACAATGGAAGCCTACATCGACGACATGGTGGTCAAGAGCAAGGATAAGAAAACCATCTCAGGGACCTAGACGAGATGTTTCAGATCCTGAAGAAGCACAAGCTACGCCTTAATGCATCCAAGTGTGCGTTCGGTGTAGGATCTGGCAAATTCCTGGGCTTCTAGTGACCAACCGAGGTATTAAGGCAGACCCCTCTCAGATCAAAGCAATTCAGGATCTGGAGAGGCCCAACTCAGTAAAAGAAGTGGCAGCATCTCACCGGCATGGCAGCTGCACTCAACCGATTCATAAAATCGGTCGTCAGACAGATGTCGACCATTTTTTCAAGCATTAAAAGCCAAATTCGAGTGGGACGAAGAATGACCGCGCTCTAGAAAGCTTGAAAGAATATGTCTTCTCCACCACGCTTGTAACCCTAATACCTGGAGAAGAACTTTTCTGTACCTGGCAGTTTCACAGCACGCAATTAGCGCAGTGTTGGTCCGAGCGGAAGGAATCCAACATCTGCCCATCTTTTATGTCAGCAAGACATTACTAGGTGCAGAAAGAAGGTACTTACCACTGGAAAAAGTGGCCCTAGCCTTGATGATGGCCTCAAGGAAGTTGTCGCATTACTTTCACGCCCACACCATAGTCGTCCTCACAGCCTTTCCATTAAAAGCCTTGTTTGAGAGGGCAAACTTTTCTGGGCGAATCCTAAAGTGGGCAGTAGAGTTAGGACAGTTCGACATCAAGTTCCAATCCAGAATCGCGGTAAAAGCCCAAGCCTTGGTAGACTTTGTCGCAGAATTCACCCCAGGAAGTCATCGTATCTGCCCAATTGACCTGACTGATACAACCGAACTCGGGTTGGAAGTTGACGCCGGAATAGCGCAACCCCTGGTGCAGGATACCCAGTCAGACCCTAAGGCAAACCAGAGTAAAGTAAGGGAGGAAGAAGCAAACCATGCTACACAAGGCCAAGACTCACCAACAAATAAAGACTTGGTACAATCAGATAGCGAGGGGCAAACAGCAAGCATGGACCTTGAAGAAAACACCAGTAACACTCTTGATCCCAAGGCATCATCTGATCCTTCCACTTGCTGGAAACTGTTCGTTGGAGAGATGTGGAAGCTTTTCGTAGATGGAGCGTCCAACAGGCACGGTGCAGGACTAGGCATAGTCCTCATCTCACCAGATGGCCTAGTGGTGGAGCAAGCAGTCAACCTTGGCTTCTTAGCATCAAACAACGAAGCGGAATATGAAGCGCTTCTGGCAAGCTTAAAATCAGCATCCTACATGAAGGCCACCAAGCTAATGGTTTACAGTGACTCACAGCTGGTGGTAAACCAAATTTCAGGTGACTACGAGGCAAAGGATGACAGGATGGCTAAGTACCAAGAGTTAGTCAGAAAAGAGATCAAGAAATTTGAAGTAGTGCGGATAGAGCAGATCGGCAGGGAAGAAAACAGTAGAGCGGACGAACTAGCAGGCTTTGCTTCAATGGTAGATACCTTCATCCCTCATCCATTGCTGATTGACTACCTACCAAGACCAAGCATTGAAGAACCCAAAGTGGAAGAGGTATGTTGTGCCGAACTAGGCCCTTCGTGGATGGATCCCATCATACTGTTCCTAAAAGACGGCGTCTTACTGGAAGAAAAGAAAGAGGCCAACAAAATAAGAGCAAAGTCACAGCGCTTTTGGCTCTCCCCATCAATGGCATTGTACAAGAAATCCTTCACAGGACCTTACCTAAAGTGTGTCCACCCCAGCAAAGTGGAAGCATTCTTGTTCGAAATACACGAAGGCGTATGCAGAAGCCATCAAGGAGGAAGATCATTGGCCTACAGAGCAATTTCGCAAGGATATTGGTGGCCATACATGCAAGCAGATTCAGAGAAGTATGTCAAGAAGTGCGAGAAATGTCAGAAGTTTGCACACCAAATACATCAGCCAGCCAGAGAACTCCTACCATTGACAAGCCCATGGCCCTTTGCAATGTGGGGCTTGGACATAGTAGGACCACTTCCAAGGCACCTGGCAACAGAAAGTTCTTCTTGCAGCAATAGACTACTTCACAAAGTGGGTGGAGGCAGAAGCATTGGCATCAATCAAGGAGAAGGATGTGAAAAAGTTCGTCTGGCAGAATATCATCACTCGGTTCGGCATACCAAAAGCTCTAATATCGGATAATGGCACTCAGTTTGATGGCAGAATCTTTAGAGGCTTTTGTGCAGAATACAAGATAGAATTCCACAACTCTACACCGGCATACCCCCAAGCAAATGGCCAAGCAGAAGCATCAAACAAAGTGGTCTTGGATGGATTGAAGAAAAGATTAGAGAAAAAAAGGGCAAGTGGGCTAAGGAGCTTCCCCACGTTTTATGGGCTTACCGTACCACACCTCGGCGGTCTACTGGCGAAACACACCCTTTTCCTTGGCCTATGGCATGGAAGCAGTAATCCCACTGGAAGTTGGCCTCCCCACAATTAGAAGTGAAAATTTTGATCCAGACTTAAATGGAGAAGCCATAGCATTGGAGCTCGATCTTGTGGAAGAAAGAAGAGAAAGAGCACTATTTCACATTGCCTCGTACCAGCAAGAGTTGTCCAGAAAGTATAACAAAACAGTACATCCAAGACAATTCAAAATCAGAGATTGGGTACTGCGCAAAGTGATGGGAAACACCTTGGTACCCGGAGATGGCAAGTTAGGGCCTAATTGGGAAGGACCTTACAAGGTGGTTGGATTAACAGGAAAATGGGCATACCACTTGGAAGATAAAGACAGCAAAGCCATTCCCAGGCCATGGAACATTGCCAATCTCAAACTATTTTATTTTTAGCTTTTCTTTCAAGTATTTGTAATTTTTTCTTTCTCAATAAAACAAGTATTTTCTTTTTAGTATAGTTGTTTCCTTTTATAAAAGATTGTTTTAGTAAGTTAAGAGCACTGAAAGCATAGTTGGCCGGAATAACCAACTTTGCACTCTCTTCAGCTAAGATTAGGATCAGTGCTGAAGAAGTTGGCTGGAAAAACCAACACGCCTCCTAAGCCCAGGATAAGGATCCAGGCTGCAGGACGTTTGGTCGGAATAACCAAACACTTTACTCTAGGTTGGCAGGAATAACCAACGTAGAGGTTGGCTGGAATAACCAACACCCCTCCTACCCAGGATAAAGATCCAGGCTGCAGGACATTTGGCAGGAATAACCAAACACTTCACTCTAGGTTGGCAGAAAATAACAACTTAGAGGTTGGCTGGAATAACCAACACCTCTCCTAAGCCCAAGATAAAGATCCAGGCTGCAGGACATTTGGCAGGAATAACAAACACTTCACTCTAAGTAGGTTGGCAGAAATAACCAACTTAGAGGTTGGCTGGAAAAACCAACACTTATTGTTCTTCAGCCGATATAAGAATCTAGGCTGAAGAGGTTGGCTGCAAAAACCAACACTTAGTACTCTTCAACCGAGATAAGGGTCAAGGCTATCTCGGTTGAAGAGTGGTTGGCTGGAAAAACCAACACTTATTGTTCTTCTGCCGAGATAAAGATCAAGGCTGAAGAGTGGTTGGCTGGAAAAACCAACACTTAGTACTCTTCAACCGAGATAAAGATCAAGGCTGAAGAGTGGTTGGCTGGAAAAACCAACACTTATTGCTCTTTAGTCGAAGTAAGGATCTAGGCTGAAGAGTGGTTGGCTGGAAAAACCAACGCTTATTGTTCTTTAGCCGAGATAAGGATTAAGGCTAAAGAGGTTGGCAGGTATGGCCAGTCAGATTGTAAAGTTATGACCAGGATAAGGTATCTCGGCCCGAGAATATTATACTTCATTCAGATTACAGTTAGAAAGTTACATGCATGGCAGTTAACCGAAATAACAGTTGGAACAAAAGAGATTTCATTGATCATACAAAGTCAAAGTACAAAAGGGGGGACTTCAGCCCGGTTACAGTCTCTCTTTCCAAAAGGCAAAAAAGAAGAAAAGTACATAGTCAAGCAAACAGGTCATCTAAGTCAGCATCTAAAACCACCCGGCCTTCGCCCAGAGGTAGCTCGGTTGTGGCAACCACACTCTGGTTAAGCTCGGTTAGAAGCATAGCATCGGACACAGCTGGCAAAGGTGGGATGGAGACCTCTGGAGTTGGGGAGGTAGACTGGTGACCGGATTGAGTATTGTCTTCTTGAGCTTCATCTTCATCCTCCTCCTCCAGAAATTGTTGCTGAATGGTAGCAGCATACTCCGCCAATGAGCTCGGTATGAAATATGGAGGAGGATTGAAGACCTCGGTCTCAGGTCCATGACCGAGCTGCGCCATAGCCCCCCTCCACCCGCATTTAAAGAACAGGTCCTTCGCAGCTTCACACTGCTTGATGTATAGGGCTTCGCCTTCTTTGAAACCGCGGTTCTCCGCATCCTCCAATTTCTTCTCAAGCTTTGTTATTTCGGCATTATTTTTTCGTTCAAGCTTGGCCAGCTCGCGCAAATATTTATCTTTTATCACGGCTGCAGCCTTTTGCTTGTCTGCTTCAGCCGAGCTAACAAGACCGGTCAGACGACCATTCTCGTTTGTAGCTCGGCTATCTGCTTCCTGGCCTGTTCTAGCTCGGCGGTTTTTTCTGTTACGTCTGCCATTGTCTGCCTTGTTGTTTTGCGAAGTTCCAATACATGCTTGTGAGCGATGTGGTTCTTCTGCATGGCCTGCAAAAAAATGAAAAGAGACTTGTAGTAAAACCGAGCCGAAAGTTGTGCAAATTAGAAAGATAAGCAGAGGAGGTTACTTACCAGCACCATTGACTTTGTGGCCGAACGAATGGCCTTCAGCTCGGTGAGATGGTCGTGATGCTCCATGTCGGCTGGAAGGCAAACACTCTTGGCCAGATTGAATGCCATTAGGTGGTCTTTTTCAGCGACCACTGAATCAGTATCCTTTATAGCATGGTTCTGAAAAGCGATCTTTGGAGCCCACTTGGAAGAGCTAGCTCGGTCAGAGCGCTCCGATTGCGGGCTCGGTGGAGGGCTTGGCGGAAGGATGGTATCTTCTTCATCAACAAGGCATGGCTCGGTTGTGGAAGTCCGAGCACGCTTGTTTGGACGAGATGATGAGGGTTGATGGGATGGAAGGGCCACCACGGTCTCCTGAGTCTGACCGGCTGGTGGTACCTCGGGCTGGTTTGTTTCGGTCAGGAGGGCCCTTACAGCTCGTTTCTTGGCCATCTCTTGCTCAGCGGTTAGAAGGATCAAATTGATTTGGGGCAAGGTTGGGTCCGATTCAGGAGAGGTTTCCAACAAAAAGTCAGTTACCTTGGTCTTTCGTTTACCGTTATATCGGTAGGTCGGCTCAAAATTCAATAGCTCGGTTCAACTTCGATTTGGATATCGCAGCGCGGCGCGAAGAACATTCAAGTTGGGGTAGCTGTATTGGGACTTGAGAAAGTTCAAATCTGCATGAAGGAAGACAACAGTTAGTTCGGTTCAAGAAGTGAAAACCGAAGTAAAGAAAAGCATGCAATGAAGCCGAGGTAAGCCTACCTGCTACACCTTTGTTCCAATTTATTCTGTGGCCAGGGATCTAGGCTTGTTGGTCCTCAAAATTCCCAGATACCTAGAAGAAATCATCATCATTCACGTCTTTATCCGGGGTATCCTTTATTATTTTTTCATGCTGGCGCCTTATTCTTAAATAGTAAACCTAGCCATCTTCGGCCGATCCTATGGAGTATTGATGGAAGAGCTCGGCTAGACCGAGATTAAGTCCAGCCCGGCGGTTTAGCTCGGCAATGCCGTTTATTATGCGATAAGAATTGGTGGAAAGTTGGGTAGGGCAGAGCTTGGTTTGTCTAAGGAATTCACAAAGAAGGGGTTGTACAGGGAATCGTAGACCGCACTCTACGATGGAAATAACGTTAAAAGGGACAAAGCCTTGTTTTCCCCAGGGGACGGTGTCTAGTTCGGCTAATGAAAGGTGGACATCATCCGGAATTTGGTAGTCCTTACGGAATTCGGCTATGGCCCCTGGTGAGTTTACTAAAAACCTATATTTACCCATTGATTATTAAATTATCAATAAATTAACTGAAGGATTAGCTCGATCAAGAAAAGGCGCCTAGTAGCTCGGTTCAGCAATCAGAGGAATGCCTGGCCAACCTAAGTCTGCAAAGTAACAAAGAAAGGTGTTAAGCATTGATCATTGGACCGTGCTACAAAAAACAAGGGCAAGATAAATGATGTCCTACCTCGGCTACGCGGGATGCTATCAGTCTTAGCTCGATTTAAGCAAGGGGCTTTAGCACGGTTAAGCCTTTGGGACAGCATTCTTAGCTCGGTTGGAACTAAGGGAGATGGTTTAGCCCCAAGTTTTAGCTCGGTCGGTGGTTAAGGCTTTCTAGCATGGTATTGCGCAAAACTAGTACGGTTCGATAGCTCGGTTAGAAGAAACAGAAGGTCCCTAACTTATGGAAACTATAAGTATGGCGTGAAGTTTTAGTTTGGTTGTTAGATGTGGCTAAGCTTGCACCTAATACAAACAGTATCCTAGTTCGGTTGAGGTGTATTTTGGATCAAATACAGTGTTTCTCAGATTATTCGTGAAATACAGGTGGTTCTATTACACGGTTTTTCCCAGGAAAATGGAAGCAAACATGGGATATATTTTGAAAAAAAAATGAATTCTAAAGTATGTATTGCGAAAACAGTGCGAAATAAATAAAAAGGAAACAGATTCGAACTACTTACCAGCTCAAGATGGAGGAACTGAAGAAAGGAGCGATGGTAGCAAGAACGCAAGTTTTGCAGGCACTATGTTTGAGAAAAGTGAAAGCTCAGAGAAGAGGGTGAGAAGAAGGTGAATAGTACGAGTAAATGATTCAAACAAAATAATAATAATAGGGTTTTGGTGAAAAGCTCAAGTTTTGGGCGGGACTGTTCAAATATCGCGAGGTACGAGGGCGGCGTGACAGCTACACTGGGCCAATAAGGGTGTGCCACGTGTCCTTGGAAAAAGAAGCGATTTAGTTACAGCGACTGAAGAGACGTTTTGACCAGACAGATGGAGCCCGGTGTGAATTCAAATAGTTAGAAGACTAAAGTTTCTAGCTCGGTTGGAAGGCTAAGGATTTTTAGCTCGATTGAAAAGCTAAAGCCTTTAGCTCGGCTGGTAACAGGTAATCCCTATCATGTGGCGCAGATGGAATTAAGGGGCAATTGAGAGGGTAATTTATAAGTAAATTGGGCCGAGCTGGGTAAATGGGCCGTTCTATGGGCTACAGTGAGAAGGACTGAGTAAAAGGGCCTGATAGTTAACCCGGTCCTAGAGAGCCTTGCAGTTAGCCCGGTCCCAGAGAACCTTGCAGTTAGCTCGGTCACCACGGTCGACACGGTGACAGTTAGCTCGGTCAAACCATCTTGAGCCGAGGTATTGTTGGCTTCTGCTTAGGACCTTGCTGTTAGATAGCTCGGTCTAAGCTCATTGTGGATAGCACGGTTTCAGACAACCCAGTTGGAATATGTCAACCGAGGTACACACGCAGTGAAAGGAAGAACCGAGCTAGTTGGAGCTCGGTCTAGTCTGCAGCTTTAGCGTGGCCATGTTATCTCGGTCGTATTGACATCCAACCATGGTAGAACCATCTCACTTGGTTTAAGCAGTGAGGGGGGTGTTGAAGGATAAGCATTATCTTTCAGGAATGTGATTCCTAGGAGGACTCTACATGGAGGAGTAAGAGTCCTACTGGGATTGTGCCACGCAGAACCTATAAAAGCTCATAACATAACCTATGGAAGAGGTAACACAACTTTGATTCCCGAATACACAGAGCTTTTTGTCTATTTGTCTATTTTTCTGACTTAGGCATCGGAGAGGTATCCGGCACACACCTGCCGGCTAACTCACGTTTGTGTTTTCAGGGAGTAAAGCGACGTCGTACGGAGGAGCGCAGACTTGATCAACAGGATTATATGAGAAGGTTTATCCCTTTCCCGTACACACACACATATATATATATATATATATTTATTTGGGTCATATCAATTAATATCTATCAACATCTCTTCTTTACTTTTCTATTCATTTTTTTTTACTTTTCTACATATTTTTTTTTTATAAAAAATTAAAAATACACTTATTTAAAACATCACAAACCACCCATCGGGACAAAGATCTTAAAATTGAGGCTCCATTTAGCAACAGTTTTTTTATTAAAATAATTAATAAAGATTCAAAAATATTAAAATAATAAATAGGATGAAATATTATATTCTGCACATCAATCAATCATTTTTTTATACAACTACTCCCTCTGTCCCAAAATAATGGTCTATTTTGAGGAATCTAACTTTTTTTGATAGTACAATTATTGTACTTTAAAAAAATTGATTTTTCCAAATTATCCTTTGAAAGTACATTTTTTTGGGAATATCAATGTTATAATTGTACTTTTCATATTGTTAATAAATTTAAATGAAGGACAAAATAGGAAATTTATATTATTTTTGTACTTATTTTTGAAAATGGACTAATATTTTAGGACATTGAAAAATGGAATAAAGGACTAATATTTTGGGACGGATGAAGTATCTATACAACTATAAAAATAAAAAAATAAAAAAAATTAACAAATCATTCCAAATATAATTTTTTTGTATTTAATAAAATAGCCAAAAAATTAAAAAACTAACTAAAATAATTAAATTTTCAAACGAGACGTGAGAAATTTTTATATACCAGGAGAGTTCACGTGGCACTGCCAAGCAAAGTGGTATCTTCCACCAATTACAAATGCATATATCCCTACTTTCTTTGAAACACTCAATATAAATATAATGAGTCTTATTCTTAAATCTAATCACAATAAAAAAAAGATACCACGTGATATGTACCCTATCGATATCCAAACAATTCTCTTAGAGGATGTTTGGGATGATCTAAATAAATATATTTTTTAATTTTTATACAAAAAGATGTGCAAAAAAATAAAAGATGATGTGATTTAAAAAAGATAAAAAAAAAATATACTTCTGTAATTACTACAAAATCATAAATAGATCACACTTTTTATGAGTGATATATGTTATTTAATCATGTGTTTTAAGTTTTGTCAAAGTGTAATATTTGGAAGTGTGATTAAAAATGGTGATAATAAATATTTATATCACACTTTTTACGTGTGATAATAGACATTTATATCACACTTTTTACGTGTAATAATAAACATTTAAATCACACTTTTTATGTGTAATGTATAACTAATAAAACATGTGATTAATAATGAGATAAGATCACACGTTATATGCATTTCTCATCATAGTTAATGCGTGTGATAAAAAAAAGGTTCGACATATTTGAAGAATAATCAATATTATTTTTGTACGCATTTGAAGAATGTAATACACAATATATATATATATATATATACTATCATTTGAATCACAACTACATATTAAATGGAATAATGTCATATATTTCATAAATGAAAGTTGAATGTTCAAAAGTATATACAAATGAATTAATAAAATTTTTTTTACTGTGATTATATATATTAAAAAAAAACTTGAAGTACAAAGTCCTTGAATTCTTTGACTATATTTTGCATCTCTTCAAATAATTTCTGACCTAAAAAATGAAAACACAAATTAATTCAGAGATAAAATTTGCCCATTCTTTAGAAATTACGAATGCATTTAAACCAATAAAAAAATGAAACATAACAAAGAAAATTCATGAGCATCAAATCATCCATCTTGTTGTACCCTTGGGTCAATATCCACTTATCCACATGCAGGGGAAAAAAATCTCCCACATGCAAGAACAAATTTGGTAGTCCATATCGAAACTGATGGGCATGACAAATATGGTAAAAAAATTTCTTATTTTTTGATGACATGACAAATCTCGTAATCCATAGCGAAACTCATATTACACCTAATTCTACATTCTTCCTAATTCTACATTCTTAAACATGTATCAATTTCCACATTAAGAAAGTATAATAATAGAAAGGATAACAAGCTAAGTGAATATTAAATTAAATTCCTATGGAAGCATGGTTGATAGTATGTACATTGTTTTGTATCTTATACGTGGCATGTTATATTGTATGGTAGGATAACAAACTGAGTGAATATTTATATACAAATTAAACAACATAGAAATTAAAGTTCTATCTCTTTATTTCTTTCTCTAAAAAAAGGTCATCTCGCCAAATGGTTCAACAATTTTCATCAATTTTCGCCAAATGGTTTAGCAATTAGAAACTAACATCTCTGTATCTCAAAATGGTTCATCAATTTTCACCTCTCTTAAAGCCCAGGTTTCCATTTTTTCCTTTGTTTAGCTACTCTCAAAAGATAACGAATAAGATGGGTTTGCTCACCTGAACAGTCTTTCTACCAGATTCTTCTTTTGTTGAGCTACAAACACATGACAAACCACTTCAATGACTTTAATTCCTCTTGATTTAAGCTTTTCCACCACCTCATCTACATTTTTCTACAGAACAATCAAAACCTAGTACACAAAATGAACTCACCTCAAAATCAAATTATGAAAAAGATACTGAGAAATTGATGTTTTAAGATTGAAGGACACAAACCTAGAAAAATTTGAGAAAAAATCAATAAACTCAAATAAATTGAGATTTTAATATCCTAAAAAAGAAGACTAAAAAGATTGGGACAGAAACAAAAACGAACCAGTTTGCGAAGCTGTAGAAGGTCATTACACTCTCACGACATAATTTTGTATGCCGTAGAAGGTTATTTTTAATATATTTCTGGCATATTTTGTATGTCGTATATAATCTTTACGACATTTTCTTGCATGTTATAAATCATTACACTTTTCATGACATAATTTTATATGTCATAGAAGGTTATTATATAATTTTTAATGCCGTAGAAAGTTATTTTTAATAAAATCTAGCATGCCCTCTCCAACCTTGTTTCGGTCACCAGAACCATATCCACCATGCACCATCTAGTATTATTGCTTATCTATTCCTACCAATGTTATTAAATATGTGTGTGAAAGAATCCAAGTATATGCAAAACATTATTACTACAACATTTACAAACTTCCACATGAACTGGCATTTATATAACTTATATTATTCAAGTTCTGCTTCATTTAGAGAAGTACACATAGAAGTATAATCCATCAATTTTTTGAAGAACACTTGAATATGAACATTTGAATTAAAAATAAATAAATAAATAAATAAAAAGGCGTACCTAAGAAAGTGTGGATGAATCAGATTCCATAAAGGCAATTTTTCTCTGTTTTTCCAAAATCTGGGCACATATCTGTCTCTCAGCCTTCACCATCTAGTTAGTTTCATCTTTAAGTTGCTTGATATACAAATGAGCTACATTAATACATACAACTTCAATAACAAGTGACTATTCTATGCTAAACATTGTAACGATTTTAAGTTTCTGTGAAGTAAATTCAACAATGAAATTATGGATAGGCACATAATTTCCATAGAAGGAGAAGAAGAATAAGAGAAAACCTAAATCAAAGTCATTCTGTAGCGTTTGAATTGTAGTAATCTGTATTTGCTCTTCAACTGATTTCTTTGCCGCTTGATCCTCCACATATTCAATTTAGTACCAAATATTTTGCAAATTAATTAGAAATCACAAAACTCAAAATCATCAATAGCTCGAGATACAACAAAGCTGAGCACTTGTAAAGGATTTTGGGGTGTAGTGTAGGCATTCCCAATGATTGCAAGATGTTCTACCCTGTGGGTGTTGATTTCCGACCACACAACCAAACGGGGAATTCAGCTGGAGAGCACCGGCAGAATAGATTAAACCCAACAGCTTGTAACAAGAAAATGAGAATCCAAAGGTGGTTCGTCCACCCGGGGGCACTCCGACGATCAAGTCAGTAATCAATATCTCTTAAAGATAGCAAATTGTGCTTAAAGTCACAAGAAATAACTTATCTCAGACCCACGAGGGTGCCTTGCTTTTATAACCAGCCATGACCTGATCCCCTTAGAAGCCTTACTTCCATGGACTTAGGCTCCATGCTTATCCTGGACTCTCATCTAGATAGAGATAAACTCTTCTTGAGCCTTATCTCTATCTAGACTGAGATCCTCCATTGTTTTGGGACTCTTGTCCCTTATCTACTTATCTCGAATTTCGGTGTCTCCGCAGATAACCTTGGCCTATCTGAGATCACCTTGGCGCATAACCAAGCCACGTGGTACCTCGGCTGACATTTTGGTGTCACCTTAGCCACGTGCTGTTATTCACAAAATACTTCCTCACAATTGCTCCCTAGGTTCTATTACCTCAGTAATCTGAGGTGATGGAACCTACATTGTCTGTCCACCTAGCATGTTAGCTAACAATCCACTCTTTTCTCCGATCGAGATTGTGACTCGTCGGCTTCATATAACCAGGACTCAATTGTCCACTTTATCAAGGATCAAGAACTAAGGAACAAGTTCTTTATGCATCTCAATCGGGATCGGTCCTCTAGCCAAGGTTTTTGCTTCATTAATCATTAATTCCAAGAGTTTTGACTACGCATGAGCTGTCACGCACAGCCTTCCCAACTATTTCCTCCACGCGTCGCTTCCTCACTGGATCGTACTTCTGCGCACGCCACTTAACAAGCACGTCGTCCAAGGCTAATTCATTATGTTTTGCCGCCTTTTCAGTTTTTAACAAAACTCTCTTTTTCTCTCTTCGTCTTCTCACTTCGTATTCTCGTATTCTCTCTGTGCTCAAGATTTTCTCTCTCTAATAACTCCCCAACCTCTATTGCTGTTTCTTCAAGCTCTCTGCAACTGCTTCAATCACTTCCTCCGGCGAGCTTTCAGCCATTTGGTTCCAAATATTCACGTCGTCTGTCTCCAGCAAGCCTCATTCTGGTGTTCATTTCACTCGGTAAGCTCACAATTTCTTTCCTCTTTAAGTTCAGTCTTTCACTATTCTTTTGATTTATTTATTTACTATTTGAATATGTCACCTGTATACATTCTATCTGTTGCCATTTTGCATCTATATTTGTAGCTATACTCTGTTATTCATTCATTCCCCGATTCTTGCCTCGATTTCCATATTTTGTCATTTGCATATCAGTTTCTTATTCTTGAATCCCTGTTGCTTTCTTGATTCTGAATCATGTTCTTCTTTTTATTTTTCTTGCTTATTTCCAGATCTTGTCCTTGCAACTTTGTTTTCGTGCTTAGTTTTTAGATTTAGGATTTGCCTAGAAACCAAACACTTAGATAAAACTAAAACAAACTCTCCTTAGATCTTCAAAAACCCTAGCTCCAATGCCTGTTTAGGGTTTAGCTGAAGTCTTTAAACCCATATCAGTCACTCTTTCCCGAAATCTTGCTCCAACTTTATTAAGTCGACATCATGGGTATGTTCAGGTGGAGGGTAAACACCCCAGAAAAACTTGAGTACTTTAGGCGAGGTTGGCTGGAGAGGAGGACTCAATAATGCCTGGCCAAGGCTACATGACATTCCTAGTAGTTTCCATCGTTGAGGGCAGAGTCAGGTTTCCTCTAGACATTTTTTTTAGGGAAGTCCTCCATTACTACAAGCTTAACCCCATGCAGCTAGCCGTAAACTCCTTTAGAATCATCAACGACATTGCCGAGTTGGCATGCCGACAGAATGCTATAATTACACTATCCGACATCTAGTACTGCTACACTATGTGTAGCCTAAAAACTAACTCCGGCTATACGTACTACCTCAAGCTGAGATCCACACAGTACAAGTTGATAGCTAACATTCCAGATTCCAATAAGGGTGCGGCCGATGACTACCTGATTGTCTCGGGTAATTAGGAGTTCGCGCCTGATGATGAGCTCTATCTTTACCCACCAGTCCGAGAAGTTTTTAGGGATGACAAGGGTAAGGACTTAGTTCCCCTCACCCTAAAGTCCCTCTTTCTATTACTTTACTTAGCCATCTTGCTGTTTATTTGTTTCTAACGTTCTCTTCTTATTTTGCAGCTCTCCCTCAGCTCGAAAAGAATTTCCGTTAGTACTACGTGCCAAGCCAGGGCTTGGTTCGACTTTTCGGCCTGCCTATCAAACTTCGCAAGGCTTCTCTCATTCTCAATTATATCCCAACGTATAGAAGTCCTTTGCCCGGCGTTCCCAAAAGAAGCCAAACTCCGCCTTCTGCCACAACTCCACTAGCCACTTCATCTCCAAGGCTAGATTAGGCCTCTACATCCAATCCTGCAGACCAGCCATCCACTTCTGCCTTCCTCCAGCCCGGCGCCAGCGCCGTCGCTGAGCTCCTATAAACGCTCCTGCTGGCAGAACTCGAAGTAGAAGACGCCGAGGTCTTGAGTTCTTAGAGTCCGACCCCTCAAATCCACCAATTGCCTTTCCAGCAATTCGCTTTGGTACCAAGGTTACTATTGCAGCGACAGTCGACGAGATGGGACGCAAACCAGCCGTCGTTGAAGATCTTCTCGCCAACATTCTTAGGGTTGTGACTATCCAGTCCTCCTCTTCCCTATCCCAGTCCAAACCAAAGCCTAAGAGAGTGAAGAAGGCTAAGGCCAAGGCTACAATGACTCAGGTTGATTCTGAGGACACTATGATGATCTCCAAGCTGGCTAAAATCGAAAAGAATACGTCTACTGTCGAGAAAGCCGAGACCGCAACGCCTGATGCCCCTCTAACAAAAAAGCCGAGGTCAGACCACCCCGAAGGTAGCAGTAACTTTTCTCGTGACATGACCTAGGCGCTTGAAGTCATGGTAGGGGACAGACCTTTGATAGCCGGCGACAGCGCGATCCAGGACGTCTAGGTCAGTGCCGCCCTATCAATGGTCGTGCTCCTACCATAAGACATGAATCACATGGCCGACTTCTACGAGTATGAGAACTTCAGCCTGATGATGCAGCACTCAATCTTGGTAAGTCTCTTCCTTTATCCTTTTAAAGTTTTTCAACACTTAGTTAAATTTCACTAATCTGTTTCACTCATTGCAGGCCATCCAGCATACGCATTCATATGTGGTTAAGACCGAGATGACGAGGAATGAGTTGGTTAAGAAAACGCAAGAGGCCGCCAAGCTCCTGTCGAGGCCGAACCATGTCGAGGCCAACAACAGAAGCCTACTAGATCAAGCCAAGGCTGCGTAAGACCAAGCCGAAGTTACTGAGGCCACTACTGAAGCCGCCAAGGCCGACGTTGAGGCTGCCAAGGTCAAAGCAGCTGAGTTGGAGGCCAAGCTCAAGGAGGCCGTTGAATCCAAAGATGCCGAGGTAAAAGCAGCCGACAAAAAGGCTTTCGAAAAAGGCTAGGCCACTGTCCGAGATCAGTACAAAGAACAAGTCAATCAGGCTCGTAATCGAGGTTATTACCTCGGCTGGATGGTAGAGCTTAATCAAATATCTGTCCCAATGGACTCACTTCTTTGAAATATCAGCCAACTTCAAGTGCCTCTCCCTCCGACTCCCAAGGAATCTGATGACGATGCCGAGGAAGAGGATGCCAAGGAAGAGGCTGATGACAAAACTGAAGCTGCGACTAGGGCCAAGTCCCCTACTCTGAATGATCAGGTCCTGGACCTGACTCAGGACGAGGATGACGAGGTTCCCAGAGCTCCTCCCCCAAGAAGACATCTTCTGAGGCCGAAGTCCAGGCAGCCAAGAAGAGCTTGGATCAGACCCTACTCTAGATAAACACCGAGATAGTGGCGGACCCAAAGCCAACAGCCGAGGTTGAGCAATCCAAAACAATTTTCGATGTTTCTAGTACTTAGGATGTCTTTCTTTACTTTGTAATTTTTTCTTTGAACATTTGTAACTCTTTAGTAGTTCGAACAATCAGCCTTTATTTTGGCCGATGTGCATTCCTTTGTATCTAAACAAGTAATCTTTTGTTGAATGTGAGTTCTCTTTTTCAATAAGTTTTGAATACTTCTTTTTCATGTATGCTTACACTATTTTCCTTCTTTGCCTTGCATGTTTCCACACTTAGAATATTTTTGCATATCTCAAAGTACATCTTAACTGTGTAACCACTTCGGGTTAGAATACATCTGACATGTATCACCTCGGATCCACTTCATCTCGGGTGCGCCAGTAGTTGGTCACCTCGGACCAACTTACCTCGAAGTTCACCTTTTACTGTGTTCTGGGGCAAAACAACACTTAAAAATATTTTATTCAAACATTTTTATAAGTGTTCTCCATTCACTTGTACTTGTTGTCTGTTATCTATACTTCATTCTTTTAACCATTCCAAACTGTTTGATTATCCTGGGTAACAAGTGTCTTGGGTAATCTCTTAATTATTTACCTCGGCTAATTCTAACTTGAAATTTTTTTTAACAAGTGTTAAGCCTATTCCTGCTTCTTACCCCCTAATGTGAACTTGAGTTCCACTTATGTTCACATTAAGTAAGCAACTTCAATTCTTGCTGAGGTCTGATTCACACAAAGATTAGCCGAGTCTTGCGACCTCGGTCTTTGTTAACCTAACTAGATCAAACTTAGTTCAACTATGCCATAGTGGCAAGTCTAAGTTACCCATTATGTTTCAATCGGAAACATCGCAAACTTAGTTTAACTCTATCATACGATAAGTATAATTCAACTCTACCATATGACAAGTCTAAGTTATTCGTCATGTTTCATTCGGAAACATCGCAAACTTAGTTCAACTCTATCGTATGACAAGTATAATTCAACTCTACCATATGATAAGTCTAAGTTATTCGTCATGTTTCAATCGGAAATATCACAAACTTAAATCAACTCTATCGTATGGCAAGTATAATTCAACTCTACCATATGATAAGTCTAAGTTATTCGTCATGTTTCAATCGGAAACATCGCAAACTTAGTTCAACTCTATCGTATGTCAAGTATAATTCAACTCTATCATATGATAAGTCTAAGTTATTCGTCATGTTTCAATCGAAAACATCGCAAACTTAGTTCAACTCTATCGTATGACAAATATAATTCAGCTCTTCCATATGATAAGTCTAAGTTATTCGTCATGTTCACCAGGGAAACATCGTCATAAGACTCTTTTAGTCCTATCGCACAAGTGTCAACAGTACATGAAAACAAAATCAAGCTAGTGTGTTATTAAAATCTTGGCTAAGTACATAAATCTCAAATGCAAAAACTAATGATAGAAAAACTTTAAATTGCAAGTGTTCTAGGGTCTTGGCAACTCCTTGCCCTCACTGTCTTCTAGCCGATATGCTCCGTTGCTGGCAACCGAGATGATTCTGTAAGGCCCTTCCTAGTTTGGGCCAAGTTTGCTCTCCTTAGGATCCTTCTTGTTGCCGACAACTTTCCTCAGGATGAGGTCCCTGTAACATGCCCGCGGGGGACCTCGCTACAGTTCGGACTCGATTTTTGTTTGTTGCGGTTCTAAATCTGAACCAAAGAGTCCAACTCTGGCAAATGTTTGAGAAAACAGATTTTTGAAAAGTAGTGCCAAACATGGACTGCTTTGCCAGATTACAGAGTCGCCACCTAAATATTTTAAAATGGAAAATTTAGGAAACCCTGACTCGGTGCCGAAGGCCACGTGTCCGTCATCACCAAATGTCTCGGCTCGGGAGCTTGGGTACGATCGGGGAAGGTCAGCTATGAGCACCCCCTTTCGCCCGGTCCGAAGACCGGCCTCTACTAACCGTGATATCCGATTTTGAAAACATTATATGCTCTTATTCCGGTTATTAGCCTAGAATTACTACGTTATGCGCACAGCAAACAAGTATAGACTAGGTTGCCTAATTCGGAAATAATCATTGCATATCCGTTTGTTTTGAAAGCGTTTCGGGTTTTGCTACTCGCAAGTAGGCTAAAATACGGATTTCAATGAGTTTTCCAACTCAAGCAACCCAACCTCCACCCACAGGCATTCAAACAGTTTATCTCACATAAGCACTTAGCCGCATGGTAAGCATACTGTCATGGCAACATTCACACGCATGTGGTATGCTAAAGCGTAAAATACTTACATCGTACTCCGTGCCAAAACAAGAAACTAGTTAGCAACATGCATGACCTAGATCATGTTAAGTGGCTAATGCAACACAGGCAAGGATGCAATTTAGAGTAGGCTCGGCTACCCTAAAATGGCACATGAAATGCTACAACTATCACGTATTCAAGTTGGAATTTGAAATACAATGCAGTTTGTATGATGTACCGAGCCCGATGCATGTCAACAAATGCATGGATGCACGCATGCATTGCATAAGGTATGCTAATTTAAATATGCCCTAATCTACCATCATAAGCAGGTAAATAAAAGGGAAGAAAGAAGTGGGGGTTGGAAGACATACAAACCACTCACCCACACTTATTACAAATATGCCCTCACACGGAGGGACCAAAAGAATAATACAAATTAATTAACTACGCAAGCTGATTAAATATTACAAATTAATTAAATTAACAAATTTAATTAAAGCAGTAAACCGCCTCGGGATGAGGGCCGGATGCGGTGCATGCTCGGGATTTGCTCGGAATCGCACTGCCATGCACGGATTGCCTCTGTTTCCCCTGCTATCCTCCTCTGAAAATTGCCAAAGTCCCAGGAATGCCTCTCAGGGCACTGGGGAGTACCATCGGCTGGGGTAGAGCACCACCGGCTGAAGAAGGAGGCCACCGGCACTAGATGAAGTTATCGGCTGGCAATTGACTGCCGGTCGGCACTAAATAGTGCCGGCCGGCACTTAACACCTGCAGAACCTGCAACCCACAGCAGCAGAGGACAACAACATGCATGGCAATGTGATTCAAGGTATTTATGCACTATACACACCCCTTATCATGTTATTGACTCAAAGGGGCATGTGCCTCGATTCCCGGACCACCAATCGCGCATTTCCATGCATGATGGCCCTAAGAACCAAGAATGCAACTTTGATTTCAAATGCATGCAATGCAAACAAGCAAACAAGGGTGCTCAAACCTTTATCATGACTTGGTCAAGAGGCTTAGCATGCATGTCGATGCAATGAAGTCCTAAACATGTCAACTAGTATGCAATATGGCAATACAATGCAATCATGCAAGTAAGCATACAAGACAAGCATGCGAATCAATGGAAGGATGGTCTTATACATGAATTAGGCAACTCAAATAGTCCTAAAATCAGTGGCCAAAATGCTAAGTCAAGAGGGCCAAACACACATGCACACATGTATAAGTTAAGGCACCAACACTTAAGCATAATTAAGCAACTCTTAAACACATCTAAGAGGCACAAACATGGACTATTAGCATACATGAAAAGCTCTGAAATCATGCAAAACATGGTGCCAAACCAAGCTAAACAAGACCAAACAAAGCATGCAAATAGCCCGAGTGCTTGAAGCAAGGTAATGAGGCTTTGAACCACACTTGACAAGACCAATCATGGCAAGACTCGAGCAACCAAAAACAGGTTTTCAGCATGTGAAAATACACCCAAAACTCACACTCACGGCATCCTAAAAGCTCTAAACACACAAGCATGCACAAGGCACCCTTGAATGCATAAAAGGACACACCCTTAAAGCATGAAAGAGATGACAAAAATGAACATGTGAGCATGGATTAGGGTCTGAAATAGCATGTAAGAGGGTTCCAAACCCTTGAAATCATGGAGGCAATGCATCCTACACATGCACCTACTTGAAGCATACAAGCTACAATGCAAAGGGGCTATACAAAGCATGCCAAGATTGACCCAAACAACCTAGGACAGACCTTATACATGGAAAAACAAGCACATTTCCAGTTTATGACCAGCCACAAAAATAGAAGCAAGATAGGCTAACAAAGCATGCAAAATTACGGTAAATAGAAGAGATTATGAAACAAGTGCAAGATAGGGGTCCCAAACAGGGTTGAGCCCTTCTTCAATGTTGAAGAAGGGCTCAAAATAAGCCTACTTACAGTTTATTACATGCTCAAAAACAGATTATACGCCAGCCAAATATACTATGCAAGAATCATGGCATACAAGGGGGTAAAGAGATAGGTGCTAGATGCTATCATCAAACAGCCAAATACCCTTCATGAGACACGTAGAGGGGGGAAAAATAAGCCACTTTTCAGGCCTGTCGAAGGCCCAAAAATGGAAGCATGATAGGCTAAAGAAACATGCAACAAAATAAGGTCCCAAGAGGGTATTGAAGCAAGTCATACATGGGGGTCCCAAACAAGGTTGAGCCCTTCTTCAATGTTGAAGAAGGGCTCAAAACAAGCCTCTTTGTAGTTTACATCGAAGCTCAAAAATACATGCAACTATGGCTTAGATATGAACCAAGAAAATGCTAGTTTTGGGGAAAAGTGTGCTTACCCTTGTAGACCAACAAACCAGCACCCCTTGGTCCAAGTTTCTGAGCTCCTAACCTCTGCAAATGACCTCCCAAATGCTGGAATGGAAGATGGAGGTGTTGTGCTAGGTGTTGTAGAGCAAATGATACAAGAACCAAGGTGTTTGGAAGCTTGGATAGGATAGATATAGAGAAGGAGGTGGGATATATGTATCTATATCAGAATATATGTATATCCTCTGGTTTTTTGCTTAAGAATCTCCAACCCTAGCAATGGAGAGGAAGGCCTCTCTTAAATAGACAAAGCTTAGCTTCCAAAACAAGCTTCAAAGGGTCAAAAGAGTTCAAGGGGGGGTGCAAGGCTTATTCAACAAGCTTGGACAGCTGGTAGGCTTCTTGAGGAAGCCAAGACAAGGGGTCAAGGCTTCCTCAAGAAGCCTTGAGCAAAGGGTGCAAAATAAGGGCCAAAAGGGTGCAAAATAGGCACATGGATGCACGTGGATCTGATTCTGTGCATCCCAGCTGGCACAGCTGGTATGCACCAGGCTTGGGGGGTGCAAAGGGTGCAAACCGGCCAGAAAATTCGATCATCAGCCAAAATAAAGTGCCGGTCGGCTAAATAGAGTGCCGATGGATGATTCCTTGGTCAAAAAAAGGCCGGTGGGTATGCAAATCGAAGCCCCGGAAGTTAGCTTTCCAATGGCGCAAACCTTGCATCAAAATTCCTCCTGTGCAAAAAGTTATGCCCTTTTCCGTGAAGCCGCGCAGACTCGATCCAACCGGGATGATGCCCAGCTTCAATCAATCATATCTCCTCCACCCTGACTTGGCTCTAGGAGATTCTTGAACCAAAAATGAAGCCCCGGAAGTCTTCTTTCCAATGGTAGTGGCCTCATAGCTAAATTCCAAGTATGCAATTGAATAAGCCTGATTCAGCGAGAGCCGCTCGACTTTCTTCTACCCGGATTCATGGCGAACTTCTTCTCCAACCTATTTTCTCCCCTCCTCTCCTCTTCTTTTCAACTCCAAACCCCTAAACACAGTGTTTGGAAGGGTTTGCCTCTCTCCTTGTCGAAGGAACTGAACCTGTGCCCTGCACATCTCTCAACACCGAGCAAACCATCAGTAATGCCCAAGTCTTGAGGGCGGTCAAAAATAGGGTGTCTACAGTCCCCAACCTTGAACTCTTTTAGGTTGACCTTCTTGTTGTAAGCCCTAGCAAGCTGTTGCTGGTATACCCCCAATTGAATTGCTACTCTCTCATTTCTTTCCTCTAGCAAGTCCAGATCTCGAGCCAAGAATGCCTCGTTGGTACCATTTTCTACTCCCTGGGTTCTGATTCCAGGGATACCTACCTCCAGCAGGATAACTGCTTCAGTGCCATAAGCCATGGCAAAAGGAGACTCCCCAGTTGATCTCCTCGGCGTAGTCCAATATGCGCAGAGCACATTGGCAATTCTTCCACCTATTTTTCTTTTGTCGCTTCCATCCTCTTCTTGATCCCATCCAGGATGGTCATGTTGGATGCTTCTGCTTGACCATTACTCTGGGGAAAAACTAAGAGTAGAGTAGTAGTTCTTAATTTTGAATTTAGCACAAAAGATCTTGATCAATTTACTGTCAAATTGGGTGCCATTGTCTGCCACAATAGCTCTCGGAATCCCAAACCTGGTGATTATATTCTTCCAAATGAAATTCTTTACATCCACATCTCTGCTCTTGGCGAAGGGTTCTGTCTTTACCCACTTTGTGAAGTAGTTTGTGGCTACTAACAAGAACTTTCTCTATCTAGTTGCCTGGGGCAGTTGCCCTACTAGGTCCATGCCTCACTGGGCAAATGGCCAAGAACTGGACACTGGATTTAGATCTGTTGCTGGCTGATGTATCAAAGGTGCAAATCTTTGACACTTCTCACATTTTCTCACATAAGCTTCAACATCTATCTGCATGTATGGCCACCAGTACCCCTGGGATATGGCTCTATGGGCTAGTGATCTGCCCCCAGCATGGCTTCCACATACACCTTCATGAATTTCATAGAAGAAGTTTTCAACCTAGGAGGGATGCGCACATCTCAACAGCGGGCTAGTAAAGGACCTTCTGTAGAGATGGTCTTCTACTGTTAGGCTAAACCTGGCCAACTTCAATCTTGTCTTGTGCGCCTCTTTTTGGTCATCTGGCAGCTTGCCATCCCTGAGGAACATTACTATTGCATCCATCCAGCTTGGACCCATTTCCACACAGATTGCTTCGTACTCTGTAATCAGTGGTTCTACACTTGGGCCTGACAAATAATCGACCATTATTGTCCTAGCCTCCTCTGATTTCATTGCAGTAGCCAGGTTAGCCAAGGCATCGACATGACTGTTATTATCTCGGCTAACCTGCTGTAGCCGACAATCCTGGAACAATGCTAGCAGTCTAACGACTTCTTTGACATAGGCTATCATTCTTTTATCTCGGGCTGCATACTCGCATGTTGCCTGATTCACAATAAGTTGGGAGTCACAGAAGATTACCACCTCATCGGCTTCCATAGCTGCTGCTAACTTCAACCTTGTAATCAATGCTTCATACTCTGCTTCGTTGTTTAAGGCCGTGAACCCCAAATGAATAGATTGCTCTAACATTCACCCATCTGGCGATATTAACACTACTCCTGCCCCCGTTCCTTGATAGTTTGAACTTCCATCAATAAACAGGCGAAATGAGTTGCCGATGTAGATATCGCAGGACTTTGGTTTCTTTTCTTTTTTCTGTTTTGCTATAGTAGGGTTCTTGGGCCCTAGTTGGGTTTCTTCCTGCTCCCCTAGGCATCCCAAGCCGTAGCTCATTAGAGTCCGACACGGGATGGCACCAAGGGTGAACTCAGCTGCAAAGTCGGCCAAAACCTGATCCTTAATTGCTGTTCTGGGCCTAAATTCTAAGTCATATTGGCCTAGTACTACTGCCCATTTGGCTACCTTGCCAGTCAGATCTCTTTGCTGCAACAGGGACTTTAAAGGATGCTCAGTCAGCACAACAATCTTGTGGGCTTAGAAGTAGTGATTCAGTTTTTTCAAAGCCATCACCAGGGCTAGTGTTGGTTTCTCCAAGGGCAAGTACCTGGTTTCTGCATCTGCTAGGGTCTTACTTACATAGTATACCGCCTTTTGCTCTCTTTCCTCCTCTCGGATTACTACCGTGCTTACTGCGTGTTCTGAAACTGCCAAGTATAGGAACAATTCTTCTCTAGGTACTGGATTTGATAGAACTGGAGCTATTGTCAGGTACTTTTTCAAGTCTGCCAAGGCGACTTCGCACTTTTCCGTCCACAAAAAATCAGTGGCCTTCTTTAACAAACTAAAAAATGGTTTACACTTATCAAAACTTCTGTTGATAAACATCTTTAGGATTGCCGCCTTGTCGATCAAAATCTGGACTTGCTTAGCTGACGTCGGGTTCTTTAAGTCAAGAATGGCCATGATTTGATCTAAGCTTACCTCAATGCCCCTTCTAGTAACCAAGTATCCTAGGAACTTACCAGACCCGACTCCAAATGCGTATTTTGAAGCATTGAGTCGGAGCCGATATGTTCTCAGGATATCAAAAACTGTCTTTAAGTTGGCCAGATGATTCTCAGTTTCTTTGGTCTTCACGACCATGTCATTAATGTACACTTCTACTATTTTGCCAATCAGATGTCTGAACATCTTGGTCACTAACCTCTGGTAGGTTGCTCCTGCATTTTTCAACCAGAAAGACATCACTCTATAGTAGTACAACCCTTTTAGGATGATAAATGCAGTCTTTTTCCTTATCAGGGGGATACATTGCTATCTAGTGGTATCCCTTGTAAGCATTTAGGAAGCTCATCCTCCTATGCCCTGAAGTAGCATCCACCAGTTGATCAATTTTAGGTAGAGGGAAGCTGTCTTTAGGACAAGCCTTATTCAGGTTGGTGAAGTCCACGCAGACCCTCCACTTCCCATTCTTCTTTTTCACAACTACTGTGTTGGACAGCCAGGTTGGGTAGTTTACCTCCCAAATAGCCTTGGCATCCAACAGCTTGTCCACTTCCTCCTCTACTGCCTCCACATAAATCAACGTCGGCCTCTTTGCCCGCTGAATGACAGGTTTAGCCAACCTGTCTACATTGAGCCTATGGCAAGTGACCTCGGGGTCAATGTCAGGCATCTCGTAGGGCGTTCAGGTAAACACTTCTATGTTTGCTCGTAATAAAGCCTCCAACTCCCTCTCCTCCTCGTCGGCTAAGCTTGAGCCGAGAAAGAAGAAGCGCTCTATATCATCTTCTTTTACCAGAATCTTCTTTAAGGCTTCCTCACTCTTGTCGGCTGGCTCTTTGCCGACGTCATCTAGTACCTCCATGTCCTCATTTTCAATTTCTACTATTTCTGTCTCTCGCACGTTGCAGGTGGATTTCATTGCTGCTATAGAGTAATTTTTTGCCTGCATCTGATCCCCTCTGACCTCCTCAATTCCATGCTCCGTTGGGAACTACAACAACTGGTATAAGGTTGAGGGAACGACCCACATTGCGTGCAACCACGGTCTTCCCAAGATAACATTATAAGGGGAGGGGATGTCAATTACTGTAAACTCTATGCTTACCTTCTTCGTGCCTGCCTGTACTTCCAAATTCGTGGCTCCTAAAGGCCACGTCAGCGTTCCGTTGAATCCAACCATCGAGCTGTTAGATTGTTCCAGATCATCTGGGTGAAGGCCAAGTTCCTTGTAACATCTAACATACATGATGTCACAAGAACTGCCTTGATCAACCAGTATGTGTCTTACCTGGCAGTCTCCAATCTTCAGCGTTATTACCAAGGCATTATTGTGTGGATGTTGCACCATATCTAGGTCTGCCTCAGTAAATGAAACCATTGGTCCCTGGTGCTCATTGGTCCTAGGCTTCTTCTGCTGGACTTGATACACATGCTGCAGGTGCCTTACTCTCTGAGTCTCCCTATGCACCTTATTTCCATTAAGCTTTGAGTGAATAACATTAATCAACCGAGGTCCATCTGCTTGCTATGGTGGCGATGGCAGAGGTGGTGCTACCGGTGCCTGGGGCAATCTTGCCTGCTCTTCTCTTATTCTGGCCTCATCTACTAGGTCTCGCAGATAACCCTGTCTGACTAGATCCTCCAAGTGCGTCTTCAAAGCCTTGCACCCCTGAGTCAAGTGCCCATCCTCATTATGGTAAGCACAGTGCTTCCCAAGGCTCATTCCCATAAACTCGCCAGGGACCTTCTCCGGCGCTGTATAATACGGCTGGTTTCTGATTCTTTCTAGAACTTTGTAAATTGGGATTCGGAACATAGTGGTGACTGCTTGCGCAGCCCCCAACCATGTCTCCTATCTGTTAAAACCAGTGTTACCTTAGCCTCACTTCAGCGAGCCATTTCTCTTCTCTTGTTTTAACGCTTTTATTCTCGGCGTATCCTCTTCTGCTCTGGCGTATTTTTCAATCCGAGCCATAAGCTCCTCTATACTTTTTGGTAGAGTTTTCACTAGTGACTTCTGGAGAGGGCATTCATCCTTTAGGCTGTTCTTAAAAGACACGACCGCCAGCTCTTGGTTACATCCCGGTATTCAGTTGAACATCTCATAATACCTTTTCGCATATGCCCTGATTCTTTCACCCTCGCCAATTTTTAGAGCCATCAAGGAGTCTACCCTTAATGGCTGCAATTTGTTCGTAACAAACCTAGCCACAAACATCTCGGCTAGGCCTTCCCAACTCTTCACAGTTTCTTTCGATAACTTGTGGAACCAATCCGATACGATTTCCCCAAAGGATGAGAGGAACACCTTGCACAACAACTGCTCGTTCCCGGTATACAAAGTGATTGAGTTCAGATATAAGCGGACACGAAAGTTTGGATTGGACTTACCGTCATAAATCTGAAACCTCGGCATATGAAACCTTTTTAGAGCCTCAAACCTATCCAACTCCATTGAGAACAGCGTTCTCAGCTTGACGGGGGATGTGACCTCGACATTTTGTCGCTTCCTCTAGAGGTAGTGCCTCAAATCCTCCTTCGTTCGTCCTGGAGTTCAGCTATTAATAGATTTCAGCCTTTTTGGCGAGCTACATCCGGCGTCATGGTGTATCCTCTTGGATTTTTCTTCATTCACTGTATCAAAGGAAAGTCTCTTCCCCTGGACGTACCGATGTTCTTTGACATAAGTTCCCTTGGTATGAGGCGTTCTCTAAGACTCACCTCTCACTGACTCTGCCCGTCTGACATCCCGTGAGACCTATGTGAACGCTCATTCTCTTTGTCATGCTGAGGAACTACTAGGATTACTTTTTGCCCTCCTTTCTGGGCGTCGGTCTTGGCCGCTGGTATCGGTGTGTCCTACAATTGGGTACGGTGGTTGCATTACGTTGTTCTGCATTATGAAGTTGGCAATTGATTATAGGTCTGCCAACTTGTTTGCCATCTTCTTCATCTCGCCGTCCCTCCTCAAGCATCTATCCTTCCATACTTAGAGGTCACTTTTGTTGTAATATGCATCTCGGCTTACTTTCTTCGGGGCGTCTCCCTCTTTGCCGACGTCCTTCTCCCCGGGATTCTGATCCCGTGCTCTTTCATTATGGTTTTCTTCCTCGATGTTAGGATCAGTATGTTTACCACTCCTGCCTAGAACATTGTCCCCGATCTTTTCTCCCAACCTGTTGTTGGCCATCTATTCTCCTTAAGTTTCCACAGACGGCGCCAAATTGTAGGTGTTGATTTCTAACCACACAACCAAACGAGAAACTCAGCTGGAGAACACTGGCAAAATAGATTAAGCCCAACAACCTGTAACAAGAAAATGAGAATCCGGCGGTGGTTCGTCCACCCGAGGGCACTCCGACGATCAATTCAGTAATCAATATCTCTCAAATATAGCAAATTGTACTTAAACTCACAAGAAAAAACTTACCTCAGACCCATGAGGATACCTTACTTTTATAACCAGCCATGACTCGATCTCCTTAGAAGCTTTACTTCAATGGACTTAGGCTCCATGCTTATCCTGGACCCTTATCTAGATAGAGATAAACTCTTCTTGAGCCTTATCTCTATCTAGACTGAGATCCTCCCCTGTTCTAGGACTCTTGTCCCTTATTTGCTTATCTTGGATTTCGGTATCTCCGTAGATAACCTCGGCCTATCCAAGATCACCTCAGCATATAACCAAGCCACGTGGCACCTCAGCTGAGACTTCGACGTCACCTTAGCTACGTGATGCTATTCACAAAATACTTCCCCACATACCCAATACCTACTTTCTATCCATTTTAATATCAAAGCCCATATTATAACAATTTCAATATCAAAGCCGCAAGTTACATGAGCATGTAAATTGCATAAGTAAATAGAAGGAGGTTTCAAAATTTTGGGAGTTGTGCCTCTACCTACTCCCACCTCGCCTATAGTGTCAATGTCTCAATAGAGGACCAAATTTGAAGACAATTATGGTAACAAGATGAAATAAAACAGTACCTATTTATTTTGAAATAGTCTGTTAACTTTTTAAACATGTATCAGAAACAAAGCTTAGTTGCTGCTCCCTCAAGGCAATTAACACAAACAATACAACAAAATTAATAAACTAGGTAGAAACAATCATCAACCGTTCTAAGTCAACACTGTCATTCTTGGTCAAATAGTTAACTAATGAACATTAAAAAACAAAAAATCTTCAGTAGAATTTGAAATCGATAAGAAGGAAAGAATTAAACCTAGATTTGAGATAAGAGAGGTGTATATTGATCCAATCTTTTGGTTTCCGAGGGAAAAAAAATGGAAAACATAAACAAAAAAAGAAATCTGAATTTTGAATTCATTGAAAGGAAAGTGAAGAAAAGAAAGAACGTGAAAAATAGAGGCAGAGAATGAGAGGAGAGTGGGGTGTACCTCAAGGCTGAACCTGAAGCTGGACTGAACTGACAAATCTAGTGCATAGTTCTGATCAAAGAAGATTGAGGGGTCGATTGAACAAAAATGGAGAGAAAAATTAGGGCAAAGATGAATTATCCATCTTCCGATTTCGTTTCCGATGCATTAATGTCTTTCGTCGCCTGATCTTTCTCATCGCAATCAGCCCGTTCGAGATCGTTGTTCTGACGAGTCCGACGGTAGTCCTTTGTAGACAAAGGTTCTGAAACAGTTGAGGGGAGTGTAGGGTCTGGATTCAAACATATGGCTTGTGGAGGGGTTGGAGAAGATCGAAGGTAAGGTTAGGGTTTTGGAACCGACGACGAGAGTGGAGAAGACGAAGCAAACGACCGGTGAAGATCAGTGAAGAGAATAGGAGAAGAGAAAGAGGGCAGCGAGGGAGGAGGTGGTGGCGACGACAGTGGTGGTCGCCGGTGGTGCCACTAGAGGCGACGATGTAGGAGGTAGAAGAGATAAAGAGAGAAGAGAGTGAGAGAGGGTGAGAGGGAGTGTTAGGTTAGGGTTTAGACTCTGTATAATATATATAAGGTTAGGGTGGTCATTTTGTTTGCACTTATTCTTTTGTACAAAATATTTGAGCGCTTGGATTTTTAGCCAAACAAAATTAAAAATTGAATTTTTAAAGCGAATGCTCTTAAAATTATAATTTTTTTTTATTTTATAAATATGTAATTTTTTCCCCAAAATCCTACTGGGTGCAATTATACCTTACAAGAATACACTAAATTATAAAATAATGTATAAATTATTTTTTACGTTGTCTTTAATTAGGAAAATTTATGGTGAGAAGTTTGGTTGGAAATTGTTAGCTTTTAAAATTAAAAACAAAATTTGAATTGAAATTTTTTTTTAACAAAAGTTTTCACGACATGCTAATACATGCTGTGTAAAATTATAATATTTGACGACATGAAATGTATGTCGTCTTAAATGCAAATATTTTATGACATATTTTTGTATACAGTGAAAATATATATTTTTTACAGCACACTTTTGCATGTTATAAAAAAATCGGATTGAATTTTTTTTTTTTTTTTGTAGAAATTTTCATGACATGTTAATGCATGATGTATAAAGTTATAATATCTTGGTGGGTGTTTCAAAGAGTCGTGGCCATCTCAATCGTGTAGAAGAGGCGCGAATATGGGATTAATTATTTTACATAAAAATTAAATTGAAAAATTATATACAATCATGGAACTGTGAGGAAAATAAATATCTATAATCACACTTATTTAAAATGTGTGATTAAAAAAAAATATTATCTCACTCATTAAATTAAGTGTGATTAAAAAATAAATGATTTTTTAATCACACTTATAATAAAAGTGAGATATTTTTAATTCTTCTTATGTGATCTTTAATCACATGTTAATCAGAAGGTATGATTAATATATATATATATATATATATATAATCACACTTAATTGAAAAGTGACATAAAAAAAAAATATTAGCACACTTAATCAAATCAAGTGTGATTAAAATATCAATCTAATTTTTTTTATCACACTTCCAATAAAAGTGAGATATTTTCATTTGTCAAAGTGTGATCTATTTATGATTTTATAGTAGTGCAAATAATACCTTAAATTATATTTTGTAACTATTTTCTCTATGTATTATTCTCATGGTTAATGCTAAGGATACCAAATTTTTTACCAAATAAATGACCAAATATCTCACATAAGTATGGAGTCCACACTTTTATGAACCCTACATATGAGACATTTGATCATTCATTTAATAAAAAATTTGAGACTATAACATTTTCCTATTCTCATTAAGTACAATTTCAAACTCACGGAATAACTTCACGGCTACAAGGCAACTGGCACTTCGGGCAATAGTCACATATTTTTCGGGTAGTTTTATTATTGATATAAAAATATTGCATAAAATTTCATTTTCATTTTTTTTTATGTTTAAAAATAAAAAAGATTTTTTATTAATAAATCTCATTTGGAGGTGTTCTAATCCAATAACTCCACCAAGAAAAATTATAACCTGATTAGCCCTATGTATTTATATTTTTATTCCATAAGGTCCTTTTTTCCTGATTTATATTGTTTGTTGGACTATTATACCCTTATGTCTGTTGTTGATATATATTACATAGAAAAAAAGATATACACAATTTCCTTTTTGTTGCTACCTCTATTTTGATAGTTACCATTAGGAGTGTAAAAATAGCCCGCAGCCCGTGGGTGGCCCAAAGTCCGCCCGTTGCCCGATGTGGGCCCGACTCATTTAGGCTCGGGCCCTAGCCCAGCTCAAGTCCCTAACCTAGGGCCTGTGCCATCATTTTTAAGCCTGGCCCCTAGCCCAACCCATCGGCCCGCTTAAGCACCACTCAAGGCCCAACCAGAAGCCCGACTCGCCCGAGGCCTAGTGTCTTTTTTAGTGGAAAACAATAAATTTTTGGTAGAAAATTTTTTAAAAAAACAAAAAAATTGGTCAGGCCCGCCCAAGCCCGAGGCCAAGCCTAAGCCCACTGAGCCGGCCTAAGGCCCCGCCCATCGACCCGCCCAATGCCCGAATACCCCTGGGCCTGGGCCTAATTTTTGGCTTGTGGGTCGGTCCGGCCAAGCCCGAATTTTGGCGGGAGCCTGCGAGACTCGACATGGGCAGGACCGGGCCCGGGTGCGCCGGGCCAGATTTACACCCCTAGTTACTGTCAAGACCTGCTCCCCGTACCCAAGGGTTAAGCATCGTGATGGCCAGTAACTGAAGTTACCTCCGGCCAATTCTTAAACAAATTAATAAACGTGAGCGAAAGTAATATTTAAGTGAGGGTACCAAAATAATCATCGGAGTTTCTATTTTTATTATAAAATTTATTGACAAAAAAGGCCGATATTTACATATAAACATAACATAAAAGTGCTTTGTGTGTCTATTCCGCAGCCCTGCATGTAAGACTTTCCAAAAGCTATTTCTGAATTGCATTGTTTTCTGAAAATTGGTAAACAGCTATAAGCACATGGCAGAGTAAGAAATATTATACCAAGAGTATAAGGGACAGAAAATAACCATGGATTGTTATGTAACCAAAATATTTAAGATAACTTAGTCTGAACAAATAATCCTTTAAGTAGCAAAACTGAGATTATATAAATAAATAACCATAACCACGGTACGAACAGAACAGAACAGAACAGAGGTCACAAGAGTGACAGTCAGAACAGAGGTACGGATTCAAGAGGTAGCTCATACGGATTATAGAGGTGGCTCCCACAATAGTGTAGCACTTATCTCTGCACAGCACTTTGTTCCACACAGAACATAGGTCAATAGATCCATGACAATAGAGGGCCATAAAGTGACTAAACAGAGACCAATGATTATTTAAGTCCCCCAATGCGTGGGACTCCCATTGGTGGTACTTACAAAACATAATTATTTATAAATCATAGTCCATAGGTTTCATTTTAACAAATAGAGTTAAGAAATTAATCCACGTAACTGAAATATTTATAAAACATAACTTGTATTAATATAACTAATAAAATACAACTTGTATAAAATAAATTATGGTAAGTCAAAACATACGTAAAATATATTATGGTAACTCAAGGTATAATATAATTCACCTTAAAAGTAGTACCTTACTCTTTCTTTCCACTATCAAAGACCCTCTCAGCTTCCATTATTTTTTCCTTCCTTTTCTTCCTTTCTTTCCCTTTTCTTTTCTTTCTTTCCTTCCTTTTCCTTCCTTTCTTTCTTTCACAGGTTTGATCAACTCTCCCTATTTATAGGGAGGAAAACCCAATATCTGGCCAACACGTGGCCAGCCAAATCAACCCGCAGATCTGCTTCATAACTTCACCTGATTTGCTTATTATTAACGTAGATTTATATTTATCTTATATTTAAGATAATTACACTTAGGACCAGTTTTCTAATATAACTATATAAATAAATTAATCCCTAATTAAATTACACTCTATCGTATACCAACAGAAAATTAATTATTTATTTTACTACCACATCCATTATTATTTATTATTATATTAATTATTATTATTATTATTATTATTATTATTATTTTAATAATATATTATCACATACAACCATAATACTAGTATAAAATTTGAGGGACAACTTAAATTTTCGGGTTGTTATAGTTACCATTATTCACGTTTTGCTTTTTGATCAGTTTCATTCACATTTGTGGTATTGTTTCATTGTGCTAGGATTTCAAAACTCTCCATTTGATAGGGTTTAGAAAGTCTAGTTTACACATGGTGGTGAAATAACATTATGTTCTTTCATTGTTGCGGTGAAACTTTATCTTCCTCCATTGTCACTTTGTGTTCAAAGTTCTGTGTTCGTCCATTGTTGTTCTGTGTTCGAAACTCTATTTATGTCCAATCAATCTTGTTACAAACATATTCTTTAAAGGTGGGTTTGGTTTGATTTGGATTAGTAGAATGATGAAATTGTATAGATTGTTAATGATAGTGATAATGGTAAAGATGATGATGAAGATGAGAATGTGAGTGATATTTTTTTGTTTTTAGAATGATTGAGGTTTTTTTTTTTTTATTATTTATAATTCTATTGCTGCCATTGTTTCTATTTTTTTTTTTGTCAATCAGTATGAATGTTCACATTTCATATTGTTTGAAAGTCTGAGAAATAAATGTTGAAATATAGATATAAACATCTATATAATAAGGGAAGAAGGTTCTTGAATTTATCCTAGTGACAATTGTTCTACTAGGACATTTGAACGGTTAAGATTCATTTCTGCTTAAAGATAAACGGTAGAGATGATACCCTTCTTTTTCACCCTACCTCAACTTCCCGCCCATCCTGATCTGTTTCACCTCACTTCAAAACCCACCCACCCACCTCTACGAAGAGAGATCTACGCTAATCGAACTCTCTTCTCTCAACTCTTCTCTCTCTCTCACTTTTTTCACAACACTTCTCCTCCGCTGCCTAGATCGACTTCACTCTTCATCACCCCACCAACGATGTTGAAGCCACATAGAGAGTTCAAGATGACAAGGAAGTCTTGCTCACCACCTCTCCGCCGCACCGACGCTTGCACTGTCGGATCTAATGGAAGACCCTCTAATTGCACTGTCGTTTTCAGGGTTTGTGTCTCTGTGTATAAAGTCTTGAATTTTTTTTTTTGAAATTTTTTCAAATGATGTTTTATTTTGTGCTGAGGGTTTGAAGAGAACAATGATTATTTGTTTCCATACATTTTATACATTACCAAGATACGAATCCACAATCTGCGAGGTTGTTTCTCATTTTGATTATTTTGTTTTTTGGGTTTTAATTTTTTTTGATTGATTAGTAACAATTTTGTATATAGATGTATAAACTAAATTTTTTTATTAATAGTTAGTATAGAGTATGTTGTGTTCAAATTGTGAGATGGGTTTTATATTTGGTTAAACATTACCGTTTAGAGTTGAATTTTTACTTTAAAAATGCAGATTGATGATCTCAAGCATTGCCCATTTGTTGAGGTAAAAAAGTGAAGAAGAAAGAAGAAAGAGGGGGACTCGATTGTAATATATCAGTACATATTTGGGGGCAAAATCTCTAGGGGTTCCTTCCTCCTCTCTCTCTCTCCTTCTCCTCCTTTATTCTATTTATTATATATATACATATATGTATTTATTTGTATTGTTTAGAAAACAGAGGATGGTAAGGATGGTGGTATGAGAGGAGAGAGAGAGAGAGAGAGAGAGGAGAGAGAGGTGGCTTTGGTTTCTGATTCCCTTACAACCCTTCCGATTTCAATTTACAACTCGCAAGGGGTAACATTTCAATTTACTCCTTCAATTTCAACTTACTTTGGGTTCCAAGTTTGATTTCATCTTACAATTATGCTCTGTTTGTCACTCCAAACATTATTTCATCATTCATTTCCATTCACAAGCTTTTGCTTCCATGGCTATGTATTTATTTATTTTTTAATTACCAAAAATAATTATTAAAATTTACAAAAAAAATAAAATAATAATAATAATATTGTGAGTACTCGATAGTTTAAGTTATAATTTTATTAAAAAGTCTTTTAAAGAACTCCATTTCAAAACTTATTTTTTAGATGCAACGATTGATTTTTGAAATTGTGCTTCAAAATCGTGTGTTTTGAAAACCCAATTTCAAAATAAGTTAATTGAAATTGTGTTTTGAAATACTTATTTGTGTTGAATATCTAAATTGGCTATCGTCATCAAAAATATCTAAACAGGTATGGTTCAATCATGGCAATGTCCGGGTCTCATTTGTTTCAAATTGGGATAGTTCATGTGTGCGATGACGATAATTAGATACTAATTTGGAAATCATGATGTTTTCCGTAGTGACAATTGTCGTTTTTCATTATTTTTGACCTTGATTACTATCTGTTCGCATCTAATTTTGGGTCTCTCTGACCTCTGCTGTGTTTGATTCTTCTTTTTTTGGGTTTTTGATGAAATCGATTCTAATTGCTATGAAATCGATTCTAATTGCTATGCTATGCTATGCAAAAAATAATTTCTACTATTTTTATTTACATGGATCCTGAGGTCCAAGGTGTCTTAACTGCTGCCCAGAAGCACTGGCCTCACATCCATATATCTGATTCACCGGTTGCCAATATATCACAGTTCTAGGTGTTGATTTTATGTGCGGGCAATCCTTGATCAGGCTGGCTTCTCAGAGGTAGTATTTTCCTCTTCTTTTTCGTGTCTTCTTATTTCATCACTTTGTCCGTTATAGATCCAATTCTAAAACAGAGGGCACAGTTTTCAAGTTAACAGAGTAAAAAGTGCTACTTGGTCGACAAATATTTTAATTGAAGCATAGATTTCATATTTCAAGAACTAATAAATTAACACAATTAAAACATGAAAACCAAAATCCCATAAAATGCATGCATTGAAAACTATTAATGTGAGGTAATTAGTTTTCTATCTGTAACGCCCTCAAAAATATACATACAAACCCAACATTCATGACATCCATAGATATAAAAGAATAAAGCATATTTCCATTTATCAGAGTATTCATTACAAAAGTATTACATGTTGACAACAAAAGTAAATGCCCTACGGGCTTACAACTTTCCAAGCCAACACTTGGCTACAAAAAAAAAAAGTACTAACTCAAAACACATTAAGCCATCGGCTTGAATTTACATGTAATATCCAAAAATAACAAAACAACCAAAAGAGTCTTCAACTCCCAAACCTTCCAAGCTATGTCCTTGGAGGTGACATGTCACCTGAACCTGAAAATGATGTCCTATATAGGGTGAGCCAATGCCCATAGAGATATACTAAACCAAGTATGAGAAATAACTAAAACATTAGCATTTGATAATGGCTAACACTTGTAAACCAACTTATAACACAATCCAGTTCATGACAAATAGTCCATGTTTCATTCCACTTTCCTTTACTTATCCAATTTCAATTTATATAAACATGGCTCATTATCTAGCCAACAATTAAATGAGCCTACAACTCATATTAAAACACTTCCATTTTTCCACACAATTCACATGAGACTACAACTCATAATAAAACACTTCCAATACTTCAATTATCTACGTTATGCAAACGTAATTAGAATTTCGGGACTTTCACCCTGGACACTCCGGCCAACTTAGTTATCAATGGAGTCCATCCCCTATCTTCTTCCAAACAGGCTTGAGAGTGCATCCTCTATCTCCTTTCAAGCCATGGAGTACATCCCCTATCTCCTCCCAAACAACATACATATACAATGTATTTAAACACTTATCATACACAATGATCAATCAATACACATATTCGATGTATTATTCCATCCGTCATATTCAATGACATATTCCAAGTGATTAGTTTCAGTTTTCCCTAATCAACATACAGTGTCTACAACAATCAAGACTATCTTCCACCGATAGCCCAAAGTAGTTATCTCTAAACAGATAATATGTTTATCAAACAGATAAAATGTCAACATTTTCGGAGGTGAGTGATTAATTTATCCAACTACACCATTCAATCCCTTAATTTCCCAATTTCATGATTTTCAACTCAATTTCACAATTCCCCAAATTAATTATTCAAATTAATTATTCAACATAATTAGGGCATTTTCCCCATTTTTCAAATATCAACCCTAAGGTTCAATTTCATCAATTCAACAACAATAATACTATTTTCCAAGATCTCACATACACATGGAGATTAACAATTTAAAACCCCCTTTTTATAATTTCAAAGCAAACCCTAACTTTCTCAAAATTACCATTATCCACCATTTATACAAAACACATAATATCTATATCAAAACCCATAGAAAGGAGTAGGTTATCCCTACCTCAAAAGAAGAGACCCGAAGGAGTTGATGAAGAAAACTCAAAGTGCTCCAAATCCACGGTTTTTCAGATTAAAGTGAAGCCCACACCACCCTCTATCTTTCTTACAAAGAGATTTGGGTGGAAACACTCTAGAAGTAGATGAAATCCTAGAGAGAATGAGTGTAGAGAGAGAGGGAGTAGCCGATCTAGGGTTTGAACCAAAAGAGATGAAGAAAAGTGAAGAAGAAGAAGCTGCTGTGAACTGATATATTCGAGGCTCGCTCGAGCGAAGGAGTGGTCGCTCGAGCGACCAGACACAAAGAAACCTCGCTCGAGCACACAAAGCCTCGCTCGAGCCAACAATTCGAAGCTTCAGGTCTGCAACCCAGAAGCACGCTCGAGTGCAAGAATGCTCGCTCGAGCGAAGAAACCTAAAACATACAGCTCGCTCACTCGCTCGAGCAAAGGAAAGCTCGCTCGAGCCAAGAAATGCAACCTTCAGGTCCAAAACCAAATGCAGACGCAAGCTCGAGCGCAAGACTTCTCGCTCGAGCCACCCGACACAACACTCAACTCTCGCTCGAGTGAAGGAACCTTGGCTCGAGCGAAGGAACTAAAACACAGAGCTCGCTCGAGCGAAGACACAAAAATCTGGGCAGCAACCATTTGTTTCTAAACACACCCAACCTGTTACAAACCTGCCCAATACATCCCAAAACTCAAACATAAGGAATTTAAAGGATGAAAATGAAACATACACAACAACAGACATCCACGGAACCTAGTCTGGAATACAACCACCAATGGAGGGAAAACCGGGATCGCTATACTATCTCTATGTATATATAATGACTATTTTAATATAATATTTTGTTCATATAATGAGAATAGTAAAATTGTTTTTTTAAGACTTCACATTTTTCAGGAATGTTCTGTCACTTGGTTTGTTGGCACGAGGAGCAATTAACAAATAGCATTCACACAATCAGTTGGTGTGGAATCCACTTCAATGATTATATAATGGATATTTTATTTAATAGCATCGGTAAAATAGCATCGGTACCCAATTTGTCTACATATCATCGGTACCCAATTTCTTGCTCACTGTAGAACTGATGAGTGTTTTTTTTTTTCCCCTACAATCTCTTTCCCATTTTTTCTTGATAGCCAAATGGAAGATTAGTTCAGCAGCATTGCCATCAATGACAAGAATACAACACTGAATCCACAATTCACATGGAATAAATTGTAAATAAAAAGTTACTAACTCACCTTTTGACTCTGATTTTTGCTCATCCCCTTTTGGTGCTTCCTTTTTATTATTTGGGTAGAAGTTCTTATAATCTACAAATAAGAGACCCATAAAAAAAACAAAACACAATAAAAATTGGTCATCTGTCCATCAAAGCCATTCAGCAAAGAGAGAATAAACAGAGTGGAAATTCTTAACCTTCTCTCCCTTCATCTGAAGATTGTTATAAAACCCACTGCACTTAATCAACAAGCTGCTCATGTTGTTTCATAGGGCTTTCTTTCTAAAAAATACTTGGGTGAGTTAACTTGGACCTAATGCTGCCTACAATTTATTTGTGGTGGGTTTAGGGCTAGAGTTTTGTTTGGTGGAAAATAGTTGATTAGTTTTCTAATTAAAAGGGTTGAAATTGACCTGAATTAGAAAGTGTATAGTAGTTAGTTTTTTAGAGAAGAGGTGATGAAAATTCTCTAGACCTCAATGTTTTATGGGGTTTTGGTGATAACTCAAAGAGAAAATGATATAGGAAAGGGTTGGGATTGAATGAGGACCAATAGACTTTTTGAGGTTGATTCATGGGAAGGTGAAGATTCACTAATTAATGCTGCTTTCATGTGGTTTTGTACATGGGTTAGATATGGCATGTCTCATTCATTATAAAATTGGTAGTATTAAATGGCTTATACAGCTGAACCAATTTGTAGTTTTGCTTATTTCTGTATGCATATTTTTGGGATGAAATCGATTCTAATTGCTATGAAATCGATTCTAATTGCTATGCTATGCAAAAAATAATTTCTACTATTTTTATTTTTTATTTGTGGGATGAAATCGTTTCTTCTCATTATTATTTTTTTATTTATTTTTGGGATGAAATCGATTCTAATTGCTATGCATATGCATATCTGTTTTACCTAACACAGGCCCTCCATCATTGCGATCCTTAATTAGAAATGAGAAGCAGAGTGGCAATGGCAATGAAGAAAAGTGTTGATATGTTGGCTTATACTGCCATGGCCATAACATGTTTGATAGTTTGCCTATGAGAGACCTACCACAATGATCTAACATTGTTCTGCCCTGAGTTGCTGCTTCTCGATTGTCAAAATAGCATACACACTTGGTCCAAAAGATATGCACAGTTCAGTGAGTTGCATATTTCACTAATCACAGAAAACATGATTTTGTTTTTACTTTTAGAAAACATGTAATTTGCTTTTTATTATATTCTCGATTTGTTATTGTTATGTGTGGATATTGATTACTATACATATATTCTTTGGTGCAACACCCCCTGTACACCTTTGGGGTTATTGTTATATGAATTCCAAGTCTAGGGTTCTATAGGGGTGTTTCAACAGATCAATTTGGTTGTTCCCTTTTTCTCAATTTCTTTTTTAAAGCATGAAATTTTAATTTTTTCCTGGGCCTCTCCCCTTTCGTTTTTCACTGTAAAGTATTTGATTGTATAAAAATCAATAATATTGGACTGGACTACTGATTAAGTCGCCCTGGCACCATCTCTATCAGATGTTTGATTCCATCACTGCTGTTTGTAAGAAT
Source organism: Camellia japonica (assembly GCA_030407325.1). Classification (NCBI taxonomy): domain Eukaryota; kingdom Viridiplantae; phylum Streptophyta; class Magnoliopsida; order Ericales; family Theaceae; genus Camellia; species Camellia japonica. The sequence goes on along the minus strand of JAPPVO010000016.1, from coordinate 41,381,008 downwards.
ACAATGACACCTTATTGATTAGTTACCTAGTCGTGTTCAACAACTGCTCAAGGTATGAATTTTGTTATCTTGGATGGAATTCATTTTTTCTCAATATCGAACTCCTGACCAGGGGAAAAAATCAAATTTATTGCTACACTTCCAAATCCTTGGGTTTTTTATTTTTATTTTTAGGGGGTGTGGGTTGTTTATATGGTTGGTTTTGAGTTGGGTGGCATGAAGAATGAAACCTAAATAGTGGATCAAACGTATGAAATATTGTCTTCAGGATTGATTTTTTCCATTTGATCTCAATTAAAACCTTTTTACTGTGTGAAGTAAAAAGGTTGCTAAATCAAGGATATTGTCAATTCCTCCTCCATGTAACATTTTATTTTTATATTTATGTCCTAATAATACAAGACATGGAAACCCTGTCTCATAATCCGTTGGCAAAACCTATATCCATCCTTATATGAATGCTATGGCCTTTTGCAACTATTCATTTATCTATTTGTTTGTTTTTTTGCCTTTTGACTTGTATATATTAGTTTTGACTTGCAGCCGTTTGATATTTATTTGTCAGTACTAATTTTTATCTTTATTTTTTCGGGCAGTACTACTAATTTCTATATATTAGGATTTATTTAGTTTAAAATCAATCTACAAATAGATTGAAAATCACACTCCAAGAGTTGGCAATTAAGTTTTTTGAATCTTCAACGTAGTTTCTACTAGGACATTTGGACGGCTCAGATCTTTTCAAACTAGAAAATAATGGCTGTGATGTATTCAATGTATACATTTTCTATTTTCCCGCTTTTCTCTCTTACTTTTTCCTTTTCTCACCCACCCTCCTATGATCCCATGAATAATCTCATGATCCCACCTTCCTTCTTTTCTTTTTATTTTTTGTATTTCCCCCAATTTTTATTTTCCTCCTTATTTTTTTTGTTTTCTTCTTTTTGCTCACTTATTTTTATTTACTCCGTGCCTTCAGGCACGAGTATATACTAGTAATTATATATTTTGCAAGATGTGAATGTTCACATATTATTGGTTATTTGTTACTACACTTGTTATTTGAACAATTATTTTTTGTTACCATTAAACAATTGAAATAGTCATTTTTTTTTTCTTTCAATTTTGTTTCATGTTGCAGTATGAATGTTCACATTAGTATGAATTTAGTTTTTCTAAGGTTATTGTATGTTAATTGTAAATTGTGAACATTCACATTGTATTTTGGTATGAGTTTTTTTTTTTTTTTTTTGAAATTTTTTCGAAAGTTAGTTGTATTTTATTATTATTTTTACTATGCTTGTTGGTTAAACAATTATTTTTGTTACTATTGAACAATCGAAATAGTTGATTTTCACTTTTTTCAATTTTATTTTATATTTTCACATTGCAGCGTGAATGTTCACATTGGTATGAGTTTATTTGTTTTTAAAACTAGTTGTATATTAATTGTAAATTGTGACATTCACATTGTATTTTGGTATAAGTTTTATTTTTTCGACAGTTAATTGTATGTTTGTTATTTTTGTTACTATACTTGTTAGTTGAACAATCATTTTTATTACCATTGAACAATTGAAATAGTCGATTTTCACTTTTTCAATTTTGTTTTATGTTTTTACGTTGCAGTGTAAATGTTTACATTGATATGAGTTTTTTTTTTTTTTTTTAGGTTAGTTCTATGTTAATTATAAATTATGAACATTCATATTGTATTTTGGTATGAATTTTATTTTTGCGAAAGTTAGTTTTATATTTATTGTTTATTGTGAACATTCAATTGTACTTTAGTATGAATTTTTCTTTTTCAAAAGTTAATCGTATGTTTGTTGTTTATTGTGAACATTCACATTGTATTTTGATTTTCATTTAGATTTTTTATTGTTTTTTTTTTTTTTAATTTTCAAATTATAAAAGAGTTCAAAGTTCATAATTCGAGATTTTCTCCATAGAATGCAGGAGAGATTTTCTCTTTAGAATGAGAGAGAGAGAGAGAGAGAGAGAGAGAGAGAGAGAGAGAGAGAGAGATTTTCTTTATAAAATAAGGGACTATTGTTATGCATTAGTTTCAAAATTGAAACACATGCAAAAAATTGAAAATGATAATTTGGTCATATTATATTAAACAGGACTTGATGAAATATTAAAAAAGAATATGGGTTTGATGGAATAAAATACTTGGAAAGAGGCTTTATTAAAAAATGACCCATAAAAAAATAAGATAGAAATAAAATTATATATAACATTACTCTTATTAATATTTTTAAAATTATAATAAAATAAAAATAAAAATATTATACAAATTAACAAATGTCTAATGTAATGTTGTAACATTTATAAATTATAAAACTAGTATTAAATTGTGTAGGTTCTGTTTGGTAGAGCTGTGAGAAAATAATTATAGATTATGACTTAACAGATTATAAATTATAACTTCAAACATAAGCTGTTAACCTATTTGGTGCAGCTGTGGGATTATAGATTTAATCAGCAGAATAGTGTTTGGTTGAATGAGTTGTAAAATAGCTTTTTACTATGTAATGTCTTTTTTGCCCTTTTTTCTTTTTCTTCTTTTTATTTTATTTTCTTTTCTTTTTCTCCTTATTTTCTTTTCTCTTCTTTCTTTTTTATTTTTCCTTCTTTTCTCTTCTTTTCTTCTCTTAATTGTTTTTTATTCTCTGCTTTTTGCTGTGTAATGTCATTACTTTTTCTTTTAATTTATTATTAAAAAATTGTTACAAAATATACTAATTTATTAATATTTTTTAAATTTAATTTATTATCAATTAATGGCTTAGTTAGTATCAATTAATACTAAAATTATTAATTAGTATCAATTAAAAAATTTATTTCATTAATGGCTTAAAATGCTTTATTATTATTATTATTAAAAAATCACAGAAAACCCTAGCTCCGGCAGCCCTCACCGTTCCATCGCAGACAACACCGAAGAGAGAGAGATAGAGCGCTTTGGTTCACCGGAAAAGGGAGCTTTACCGAGATCACTTCTCCATCGATCACGATAGGGGGATTGGGGACGACGACAAAGGCATAGCGGCGACATGACAGCGCTAGGGTTTGAGATCGCAACGGCGGAAGGTCGATCGCGACGGTATAGAACGGTTTCAGATCGATCGTAGACACAAATAACGCCGGAGATAGAGAGAGAGAGAGAGAGAGAGAGCTCATAGAGCTAGCTCTGGTTCACACCACTGGAAATTGCCCCCAGAAATCGCCTCTCAAGCTTTCTCTCTCTGAAGAAGTGAACAGTGTTTGGTTGTAGGTTTATACAATGGTTTTTTAGTAATAGTTGAAGTTGATGAGGGGCATTTAAGTAATTTTTCCCCTCCCTTCCCAGCTTGTCGCTTAAGTTGAATCTGTTAAGCACACCCATAGCCACTTCAAGAAAATGCTAATTTTTCACTTACAAAAAGCTATAATTTGTATTATTAAGCTACACCAAACACAATGAAACAACTTAAATTAAGCTAAAAGCTGAAATAAGCTAAAAAAAAAGCTCTACCAAACAGGCACGTAGTACTATTATTTAAGTAGTAGAGTAGCAATCCAAGTCAAATTAGTCTTCTACTGTCAAACCCGAAACCCAACCTTCATGTCACGACCCAAACCCGCCTGCAGGTAGGTTTAGCATTGTAACCGGTCAGTGATTCGTGATTACCAAAAGCCTGCTTAACAGCATTAACAGTATTACAGTAAAAGGGCTGGCAGAAGCCACTAAATAAAACAATTTGTATCGTCCATTGAGCTATGCGAACTTACATGAACAAACAAACTTCATATAATATATACAGATATTCACATAAGTCCATATCACTTCTATATACAAAATAAAATGCATAAGTTAGGGAATTAAACCCCATTACCTGAACAGTATATAAAACATTTAAGTTACTTAATACACAAGTGCAAAAGGGTGAACTTAGAACCACCCAAAAAGCCATACATTTGATGGTTCGGAAGCTCGCGGTAAGGCACAGTAATTGGCTTGACAAAATTAGATTCATGTGACACCCCAAATTTTTTTTGGAACATCAAAAAATTTAAATAACAAATAACTTGCTAAATAAAATTTTAACAACTAATTAGGGAAATTTAAATTCTCACATAGTCAAAGTTTAACAACAAAACAAAATTATGAGTCCGTATACAATATTACAACGACTTTATAACATTCGTAATTACTAAAACAAAAGATAATAAAATTTTATTTTGTTATATTCTTGTTTTCAAGTTAGCCACGGTTCTATATTAGCAGTGGCCCCAATTTCGGCTTCAGTTCCTTCCTCGTCATAATCTGGCATAAAACGCCAGGGCAACAAAATATATGCCATGAGTTTTGCAACACAGTAAGAAAACATAACCAACATACCATTCTTTTTAAGAGAAAATAATCATATAACAATCATGACAATTAAGAGAAAATGATGGAATTAATAGCATGATGATATAACAACAATTTAAAATAATTTCGACAATTTCATTAGTTTAGGTGACACTTAATCTCACCAAAGAGATTTTCTTACCAACCACTAAGCCATGGCCACGGTTAATTTGAAAACCCCCCGTTGGTCAAATATTCAAAAACTACCAAAGATGTCCACGCCCGGAGTTATATACTCAAGTCGTGGCATCCGTGGTCTGCCCCAAAGGAACGGTCTGCTAGGGGTACGTAACTTCCCTACGTGCCACATGCACATCTACCCTTATTCCAAAACCAAATACCGATAAGGGTTCAAATAAGTCCCGTGCCATCTTGGGGTTTCGCGACACAATTTACGTAAAAATTATTAAAAACCAGGGCTCACCCTGAACAACCGGTATTAACCCTCGATCATTAACTTTATATATACCGTTAATCATTTCAATTAGTTTTCATATTAATCACAAATTATTCAAATTTCAACCACCAATGATGTTATACCAACTCATTAAAATTCCCAACATAAAATATTACACATGTCAATAATAAATAAATGTACAAAATTTAAATAAATAATTTATTTAAACCATGGCATGAAATAATAATTTTGATACAAAGAAAATAAACCATTATCACACACATGCATGGATTTTTAATTTACAAGATTAGACTAGCACAATATTAAATAAACCACAATACAGTCATACATGGATTACCAATTTAAAATATTTGATGAATTAGACCGACACAATAATTGATTTTTATCCAAATAAATAATTGAAGTGATGATCTTAAACCTGTCCAGAAATTTTTAGGTTATACCTTAGGTAATAAAAATTATAAATAAATTATTTGTACAATTCTAAAATTCGTGAAAATGTACAGGATACTCAATAAAGATGTTTAGGTCATTTTTCAGAAAGAATTTCCCAAAAGTAAGTTATAAATAATTCTGTAAAATTTCCAGAAATTTTATCACATTTTCTTAAATTAATTCCATACTTAAATTCATAGATTAACTCCATAATCTAAAAATTTATTATGAAACTAGACTTCTCAAATTTCATATTTTAGTAAGAAATTACCATATTTGGCTTAATATAGAATTTTTAATAAATTTTCAAACATATAGTAAAATCTGTCTTACAGTTTCAGATTTAATTAAAAATTTGTATAATACACAGCTCAATAATTGTTACAAAAATTCCTAGATGAACTAAACATCATTCCCAACAACTTTGTAGAAGAAATCATCTTCAAATTTTGAGTATAAAATTGTCCAAAAATTCATACAAATTTTCTGGCAGAGTTCAAGGCTAAATAAAATCTTCAATCCTCTCTTTAATGGTATAAACTACACATGCAAGCCTATTTCCACAATAATACCATGACTTTAAGACTATCAATATCTTCAAATATTTGATATACACATCACAAAATTTATATACATATATATATAAATTTCTATCTATAAATTAGTCATTTTATCATATAAATATAATCTGAAAATTTCAACAATTAAAAAAAATAAGAGGGTTGAGAGGGTTTTCTTACTTAGTTGTAGGATTGAAATGGAATAGTGAAATGGTAGGAAAATATACAACCTTCTTAACCTCCTCCTCTTATTCTCTTACTCCACTTCTCAGATTTTCTTTCGCAGGTTTCCTTCACATTTTCTAATCAAAGAGTAGCATGCATATTTATAAACACGTTGAGGCTTCCCCCCCTCTCACACACACACACACACACACACACACACATACACACATCATTCTCTCATGTCCAATCCAATCTTCCAAATCCAAGAAGCATAATGAGCTCTTTTTCCCTATATTAACATGCAAGCAAATAAGTGGTAATGTTGCCACTGAAAAATCTGCCAAAGTTTGATTTTTTTTTTTTTGTATGGATTTCTTAAATTGATACACTAAGATTTTTAACTAAGGTATTTAGTAAGAATAATTATCGTGTTGAATCCTTATTAAAATAATTTATAAACAACAAATATTGAACATCCACAAAATTATTATTCTTAATAATATCTTTGCTAGTGATTGAATTGGGTTAAATTAAAACTAATTTATACATTAATATATTTTTCAGATAGACTCTGGATAAAATTAATTAACTAATTTATTTATTTTTATTATTATTATTTTTTAGAATAATTAAATGCAGGTTTTCACAGTTCAGATCAACTCTGCTAACTCCGATTTGGTGCTTGATCACCTACATACATATATATAAACGATGAGTTAGAGCCCAGTGAATAATCTCAATGTAAAATGGTTAAGTGAATGAGTTCCATAACTTTAGCAAAATATATAACGTTCTTAACATAGTTAAAGCACACTTCGGAAACGTATAATAGTGAATATGGATCATCAAACCTTTCATGGCTTAACACATTTCGTAATACCCAATAGGCTTATCAAACTTGACGGATTACTGCACAAAACGTTCACGGTGGAACGAAGCATTCAGAATGCCCTCATTGGATGGCTTCATACAGAACACCCATATAAGACGATTTCATACAAAACATCCTTATTGGACGATTATGCAAAATGTCCACTTTGGACGAGATCATACGGAACGCCCACTTTGGGTGACTTCATTTGAAACGTCTATAATTGATAGATACCATACAAAACGATTACAATCTAAATCGTGCGGAAAAATCATTAAAGATCGACATCATATAAAATGTTATAATAAGCCAACAACTTATATGGAACGTACATGATGAGTTGAAGACGATACATAAGTTATTGGGGATCAAAAGACATTTCCCACGTCATTACCATAGTTGTTGTTTCAAAAGGCAACTCATTCATTCTTAGCCAAATTTCATTTTCGAAGCTTATCATATCATACTCAATTCAGAATTTCATAGCATAATTTATCGTTCAAAAAAATTTATTCGGAAAACTTATTACATCATGAACAATCAGGAATTCGTAACATATCTTATTATTTCATCAACATACTTGTCTTAATGAATAGTTTGTAATCAAAACATAGATTACATAATCATCGTATAACAAAGCCAATTTCAAATTAGCTTATACAAAAATATCTTTCCAAAGACATTAGTTACAGTGCTTGGCTGGATGATACTCCTTGTGCAAGTGACCTACACAACACATTCAATCATAACATCTCAAAATACGTTCAATTCATTTAGTCGGTTTCATTCGTTACTTATTTGTTCAGTTATTCCTATTCTTTCTTTAATTCCTTTCATGTTCATGACATGAATATGAACTTGAAATACATGTGAAAACCATGCAAATGGAGGCTCGAAAGTTGGGAAAACAAAGAGAAAATGAAACGAAAACCGGTTTGAAAACCACACATGTGGGGGCACTAGCTGCACGTGCAATTAAAGCAAAATGTGAGCTTGAATTTGTCCTATTTTCTGCATGTGCGGGCCCCAAGATGCACGTGCGGTTCTGGGTTTTCTCAAATCCAAAAATCTGCTCAAGTTTTGAAGCTCAATTTTTGTAATTTAAACTTCAATCTCATACATTTCAAGGCCCAAAACTCTTCAAAAACATCTTGAATTTAACATACATAACTTTAAACAAAAATCATAGCTTCCAAATCAAACTCAATTTTCATGCAAAAGATCAAAACTTTAAATTAAAGTGTAAAACTAGAAATTATATACTTGAGAGTTCCAAACTCATCTTTTATGGAAAAACTCTATGAAATTCCATGAACCATGCATGAACCATGAAAGAAACAAGTATTTGAACATGATTTGCTATACATTAATACCATACATGCCATGTTTATGAACTCAAATCACCAATTATAACTTCATAACCAAAACCCAATTTGCCAATTGAAAGCTCAAAAACTTCAATTGGATTGTAAAAGCATAAAACATAAAGTTAAGAGCTTCAACTTCATAATCCATGGAGTTTCCTCCTCAATTCTCAAGAACCATGCAAGAAATCAAGTGTGTGAACATGAATCTTATGAATTTAGGCCATGCATGTTAAGTTCATGTGCTAATTACTTCAGTTATTGCCATGCATGCTCATATAAGTGTTCTACTTCCATTATACCTCAAAACTTCCAATTAACCATGAATCATTCTAATCAAGCTTACATCTTGGAAGATTATGAGTGTAGATGTCTCAATTTCAAGAAATTGGGATGAAACTCCTACCTTAATTGCTCAAATTATTGAAGATTTCCTAGCATTCTTCTTTTACTCCTTCTTGAGCTTCTCCTTCCTTTGAGCTCTAACTTTTCCTCTCTACTCTAATGTTGACTCCAACATTTCCTACTAAGCCTCTCTCTTTTCTCTTATTATTTGATGAATAGCTTAGGAGACATAATTAAACTCTCATCTTCCTAATCCTTAATTAATTATGAGGTTAAACTAAATAAATGAAATTCACTCAAATTAAATTAATCCTTATCATATTATGATCTCAATTAAACTAAATTTAATTAAACTAATGTGAATTAGACTCTAATTGCCTATCTAAATATTTTCTTTTAACTTGTTAAACTTACTGAATCAGACAGGTTCATATCATATTCTATCATATCTGTTCTTAATAACTCAATTCAAATAATCACATGTCAATCAATAATACTTAAGGACACATAATCACAAAATTAACGATAATCAAATAATTAATATAATTAATTTACTTCATTAAGGAAGTGGTTGTCACACTTTACCTGCTCAATTATATTATAGTAGTGTTTGGGATGTTCTAAAAAGGTGCACTTTTTGACTTATTGGCTTATATGGGTTGTGTTTGGGTTGGGTTTGATGTGATGTGTTAGAGAGGTGATGTGATTTAAATAAGATGATGTGACTTAAATAGGATAGTGACTTTTTGACTTTTTGTATTATTTAGGTCATGCCAAACTTGGCCTAAATTTAAAAATTAGATTATTCTTTAAATTTAATGATCAATCAATTAAGAGAAAATTGGTGATAAATTCAATTTGGCAATTGTCCAAGGTATTAGGTTCAATAAATATTTTTTGTTCCTGAAAGGTTCACGCTTTTGTGAAATAGTTTGGTGATAAATTATTTTTATTGTTTTGAACGACATTTTGTTTTCAATTTTACCTTTTAACTTATCTGTTAACTTTTTTTTGACTATCTGTTCAAATTTATATCTATGTGTTCAGATTATTTTCTATTTGTTCAAATTTTTTGACTATCTGTTTAAATTTTTCCCTATATGTTCAAATTTATGTATATCTGTTCAAATTTTTTGACTATCTGTTCAATTTTTTTCCTTATCTTTTCAATTTTTATCTATGTGAAATTCTATTTTTTGAAATTTTAGTCTATCTATTCAATTTTTTGAACCTATCTCAACCTATCTGTTTAATTTTTTAAACAGATATAAGCCTTTTGGAGAGAAGAGAGAGTGATCTATTACAATTTTTATCTGCACAAATTGATTTTACAAACCCTCTCTCTCTCTCTTACTCCTCATCTCTTTCTCTTTCTATTTTTTTATTTCCCACCTAGCCTCTGTCTCCAATCACTGCTTGTCGTTGCTTCTGTTTCTTGTGAACTAGCGTCTTTGAGGAATAACAACAAACACTTGATAGGTGATGTTCAGAAAGCCTTCTCTGCTTCTTCTTCTTCTTCTTCTTCAATAAAGAGAAAGCTGAATCAAAGATAAAGAGAAAGTTGAATCAAAGAGAAACAGAAAGTACATGATCAAACAATATTTAATATAAATATTTTTTCCTATCTTAAAATAAAAATATATAACTAATTTAATTATTTAGTTTTTTTTAATACAACAATGTGGGTGTTTAGGAAGTGAGTTTTATATAGGTTTTTTTAGTTGTAGGATATTATTGGATAAAAAATTTTTAGTGTTTGGGAAGATAGTTGGATTTTTTGTTGTTGGATGTGATATTTGTGAGAGAAAAAGTGAAATAATTATGGGGTTGGATGTAATATTTTGTTTGGATATGTTTTTTTTTGTTTTGCAAAACTTTTATCTTTTAATAGAAAAAATGAGAAAAAATTTGGGAACTAAGTTCCCAAACACCACCATAAGTCATAAAATATTTATTTTGCCTTAACACTTTTTAAGTGTACTGATATGTGAAAAAAGAACCAGACTTTTAAACAGCTAAAAGTCTTATCAATAAGATTAGCTTGTAAATCTCTCTAAGGATTTGTTTGGGAAGAAAGATTGGGTTGAATTTGAAGTTATTTTAGTAAAAAAAGATTGGGTTGAATTTGAAGTTATTTTAGTAAAAAAAAAAAGACAAAACAAAAAAAAAAAAAAAACAAAATAAAATAAGAACAAAATAAAATAAGTTTTTTAATTTAATAAAATAAAACATCACATTCAATTCATAATTATTACATTATTTATCTCATAAAAAATTAAAAAAAAAAAAAAAATCTTTCCTAAACAAGACTTTTTAATCTCAAACTAAAATAATCAAAAAAATTAAAAAATCAACCCACTTCTCAAACCCACCTTAATCGGCCCGAATTGGTCTGTCCTGAGACCATCAAGAAAAAGTAGGCTTGAGCTATATTTTTATAGGCTTGCCCAGCTTGATGATTCCGGGTCTGAAGTGTAATTATTGAGACAATAAATACTACACAACAATTATGAAAGAAATCCTTCGGTAACCCTTAGAGCATCTCCAACCCATCCTCTCCCAAAAATGGAGGATCCTCTCTCAAAAACAACTCCAACCCACCCTCTATATCCTCCTCCATTGAGGAGGATGAATTGATTCTCCAAATATAGAGGGAGGATGAAAAAATGGAGGAACTCTAAAATACTATTCACTCTATATTTCTTAATTATATTCGAAATAACTTTTAATGTGTAAATTTAATTTTTATAAAATTGACATCAATAAAAAGTATGAAATCATACCTTTAAAATGAGTATAATATTAAATATGTTTTACAAAAATTTTAAAATTAAATATTTATTAATGAACAAAAATTACTTTTTGATTGGAGTTTGAATGAAGGAAATGAAGGCTTGTGGTTGGAGTTTGAATGAATAGTGACCTCCTCTATATTTACTTTTTGAATAAAAAATATTATTTCTGTCCTCTTGAGAAGAGGATGTGGTTGGAGATGCTCTAAGGTATATGCCATATGTAGGGTGCTTGTATATATCATATGCATTTTGTAAGGTTGTTTGTGGTTCGTTTACAATTGAAATTTTTTTAATTTGCCATCTGTCTATTGGATTAGCGAATTAGAAAAAATTAATCTGCATCCGTTTGTCAAATTTATTGATACGGATTGACGAATGGATGTAAATCGATTTGGCGGTTTAAACTTTTACAAATTTTGAATATAAATACAACAACTTGTCAACCTTTTTTTTGGATAATAATCAAACTCAACATAACCAAAAGATTATCAAATACCAATAATAAATATATATAAGAAAACCATGCATTATCAAAACTATTTCATTACTTTTTTTTATTCAAAAACTATTTAATTTGATTTTTAAAAAAAATGACAAAATTAAGCATTATATTTTTCACACAAAAATACCAAATATCAACCCTTGTTATTTGATAAAAGGATTTCCAAATTGAAAATACAACAGAATATCTAAACTCTTTTTCAATTGAAAACACAAATATAATAGCTAAATAAATTGAAAACACAAAATCTTACAAATTACAAGGGTGCTCACGGTTTGACGGTTCGGTTGCAGTTAAAAGAACCACAAATCTGCCATCTGTCCAAAACTAGGCGGATTGAAAAAAATCAATCTCCCATCGTTCGCTCGTCATCACGCATCTGTAGACACCCCATTTTTTACGGTCGTTACGACTTGGATGTCCTCGCATATACACCCGATGATGAGTTTATATGCTCACCGAATACTCGAAGTCCTCAGCAGAACGCCACAGTTTTGAGCCTTTCAAACCCCACATCCTTGTTGCCTTATTTTTTGATCACACCTTGGTCCTTCAAGCCTGCAGCTTTTGGTGGCCTGCCGGCCACCTTTTGAGGCTACCCGCCATCACTTTTGGGCTGTCGGCCACTGATGTGGCTTACCCGCCACCAGTTTCTTTTGCAGATATTTTATGACAGTTGTGCCAACCGTTTGCACAAATGCATGCATCTGTCCACACGTGTAGGGCTGGATATCCTTATAGAGAAATCATGTTTTCTATATATAGGAAACCCCTCTCTCATGTTTTGAAGGTTAGAAAATTTTGAGATCAAAAATTTTCCTCTCTCTACAATTCTCTCTATCTCTAGCAAATCTCTATACTTTTGCCTACAAATCTTTAGCCTTTGCCTATACACCCTTAACCAAATCTTCTCATCTTTGAACTGAGATACTTTTGAGCTTGGTTTGAGCTCTTGAGGGTGTTGTTTGCTTAGTTTTGTTGTTTGAATTGCTTCTTCTCTTTAAGGGGTATAAAGCTTTGCTCATTTACTTGCTTTCTCTACTATTTTTCTTGATGTTTTCCAACTGATTTTGGACTGTAAAACTTCCGTATTTTTGGGCTGAAACTTGGGTTCTAAGGCCATTAAAGGTTGAGGGGTGTTCCACCCTTCTTTGTACCTAGTTTTGGAGGCCTTAGCCCTTGTGTTTTACACCATTTTACTATCTTTTTCCAAGTTTTTAAACATTGATTTTCAAAACTATTTTAGTGGCCAAAATCATGTTTTGAAATTCAAATTTGAAGGGGCTAGCCTCCTCTGCTTGTGTCTTGCTTACTAGCCTAGTTTATGCCATGTTTTAGCATATTAATTTAGACCCTTTTAGCTCAATTTCAGCATGTTTTAAGACTTATTCTAGACTGTTTTAGCACTATTTTAGGCTGTTGGTTGCATTTGAGCTTTTTTTTTTCATGCTTGTAGTGTAATTGTCCTTATGAGTTTGGTATTCTAGGCTTTAGACACCATCTTATTTGAGTTGATAGCATTTATTTATACTTTTTTCACTCATTTTCAGCACTAATAATCTCTGCAACCTCCTTCATTTCTTGGCTTTTTGTTTTGCTTTGAAAGTAGTTCAAACTACTTGTTTGTTGAAAGCATGAGATTGAGGTGTCATGCTTAATGGTTTAATCCCTTAAGGGGTTCATTACTAACAGTATGATGTCTCTTTCATGCCTAAAACAACTTTTGGTTTGAGCCATTTTTCCATTAGAGGACTTAATCTCATCCTTTGGACTCAATTGATTAAAGGATGGAAATGTAACTAAAATGGAGTAATTAAAACTTGAAATTAAAAGTGAACAAGATAATAATTTGGTTGTGTTCAATCGGACGTTAATTGAACACATGGAAACTTGAAACATTTCATACTCATTAGTGATGAAATGATTCAAGGTTCCAAGGTCACCACTTCTCTTAATCATTTATGAAAGGGATGAGGTTTGTGTCTTGTTTTGCATTTACTGAACTTGCACACTTGGTTTCATAAGCCATCATGCAATAAAATTGCATCCATTGATGGTTTGTGAACCGAACTTGCTACTCTTTTGATTTGCTCATGAAAAGAAGGGGTGAGTTATTCAAACAAACCCTTAAAATACCCTATATATGCTCTATTTGTCCTCTGTTGCAGCACGGAGAACTGGACAGCAGTGGCCGACAGACCACCTTTGATGGGCGGCTGGCCATCACTGATGGCCAACAAGACTCATCATTGGCCAGTCGGCCACTAATGCAAATTTGGCAGTGTGTTCTTTAGGCAGAGCAGAGTTATTCTAGAAGTAGGCAATAGTGTGTGTGTTCTATTGCACAACAGAGGCTCTCTGGAAGGAAAACGGTGGTCTTTTCGAATAGAAACCGAGCATGCGCAAGAACATCCCTTGTTTCCCAAGGCGTAGTAGTTAGTTGTTTAGTTTAATTACTTATTTTAATTGCACTCGTGTTGTAATTATTTAATTAGTTAGTTAGCTAGTTATTCAATTTTGTCATTAGTTAACTAGCTAATTAGTTAATTAATTTGTTGTAATAATTAGTTAAGTAGTTTAGCTAGTTATTTATTTCGGTTTGTAATAGTTAGCTTAATTAGCTTAGCTTTAATTAGTTGGTTAATTAGCTTAGTTTATTCGGACTCTCCTTCGTGAGAGCGTAATGTAATAATGTGCATGTCTTCCAACCCCACGTCTTTCTCCCTTTTATTTACTAACTTATGATGGTTAGTTTAGGGACATTATGTTTCAATTAGCATACTCCGTGTTTGCATCCACTTGTATTGCATGAACCGAGGCTCGGTTCATCATTCTAACTACATTGTTAGTTTAAATACTTCTTTGAATACTTACTTAGACCGCATATTATCAAATTGTTTCATATGTCATGTTTAGTAGCTGAACCTATTTAAATTGCATATCGCATGTGTTGTATTAGTCATATTGTATAGTTAGATATCATGCATTTTTTTTCTAACTCGTTCGTTTATTTTGGCTTAAAGTACTAGGTAAGCCTTTACTCACTTTAGCATATCGCATAAGTGTGATTGTTGCCATGTTTAGCATGCTAGCCATGAGGCTAATTACTTAAATGCTATAACTGCTTGAATGCCTGTGAATGAAGGCTTGTTACTTGAATTGGAATGATTTGAGTAATGTTCATATGTGATTACTTTTTCAAGTGGTACATATTTCAAAACAATTTCAAAACAAACATGAATCAAATGTTCCAATTCTTGCAAGTTAGCCTACATTTGTGTGTGTGCGCATCACATAGTAATGCTAGCCTAATAACCAAAACAAGAGCATATTGTCACGACCCAAACCCGCCCCTATGGGTTTAGCACCGTAACGGCCAGTAATCCGAGATTACCGAAGGCCTGCTTAACAGTAATACAGAGTACAGAGGCATGGCGGAAGCCAATACAGTAAATAAACAAATGTCCAATGAGCTGTGACAGTCTGTATGCAAAAGATTTTTCATACATATAAGCAGTCAGAGACAAAGCAGTATGTACAATATTTACAGTCGTTCGGAACAGGGACCTAATCCCTATTAAACAGTACAGTACAAAAACAGATACAGAGACAGACAGGGGAAATAAAAACACCCCTAAGCCATAGCTTGGCAGGCTCGGAACCTCTCAGTGAGGCACAGTGGTTGGCTTAACAAAAAGGGAAGTCTACCCTACGCTCCTAGCTGCGGTCTGGTGCCTGTATACCTACATATATATATGAGCGGTGAGCTAAAGCCTAGTGAATAACATAATGCGTAAAGGGGTTTAGAATGAATGTCCTTACAGTAATGAAAGCAGTTCATTTCAATCAGTATATCAGTTGTTCAGTACAGTAAACAGTCATATGTGGTACATCCATTAGCATAACAGTAAACAGTGGGTCTTAAAAGACCGAGCAGTCAATGATGGCCATCAATCAGTAAACAGTAGCGGTTCCAACGAGGGAACCGACAGAGATCTCTGTAACAGTAACAGTAAACAGTAATTGCTAAGGATGCCACAATACAGTTCAGAATATAGGACATACATTCATTCAATTAACAGTATCAGTTCAGAAAACAGTGTAGTTCAATTGTTAAGAAGATAATCATTTTTGAACATATCTTTACACAGTTGTTACTCACAGAGTTCTGGGCTACAGTAAGCTAGAGCGTCTCCTCGGAAGCCAACCCTACACAGTTGACAGATCGAACACACACTAAGCTACACAGTTGGGAAAGATAATAACTTAATCCCTAATTGCCTCGGTGTGTTCTACATCTATATCTCCATTAAGATGTCTTAAACTAGGCCTAAGAATGCCTAGGATGGAATGAGGATGCAAAGATGCACTTTAAAAGCATTTTCAGAATTTCAGAAAAACAGAGGTCCCGTTCGAGCGTAGGTTTCCCCCGCTCGAGCGGACCAAAAAGTACTGGATGCTCGAAAATCACGCTCGATAGGGCGCTCGAGCGCAAGACACAAGGTCCCGCTCGAGCGCCAAATACCCCGCTCGAGCGGACTGTAATACAGTGCAAAGTACTGGGAGCACGAATTTCCCGCTCGAGCGCCACTTTCCCCGCTCGAGCGGGAGTGCAAAATTTGGAAAATCCAGATTGCACCTCCAAGCCAAAAACCAAGTTAAAATGCACTAAATTCGATACTCTTGGGCCAAATTTCTGGGAAACATTTGTAAACACATAGAATAACATGGTTCAAAGCTTAATTTGTAAAATCAAGGCCCAAGGGTAGTTTAATTAAACTCATCTTCAAACCAAATTTCATGAACAATATTCAAATGTGACATGCAAGACTTAAATCAATTCAAAGCTTCAATACATGCTCTAATGAGCTCATTCTTTTCAAAATAAGATGAAATCATGGACTTAAACATAAATATGAGCATGCATGTAACCTTTTGCCATGAAAAACAACTCAAAATTCTTCAATATACACATGCATGCATGGAATGAGCTTCAATTCAACATGCTAGAACTAAATATTCTTAGCTCTACAATTTGACATGAATCATGCAAGAATCAACTTAAAGACAACAATGAGAGGTTGAATTCCTTACCTAGGTCCTCAAATACAAGTCTAGAGGCTCAAGAAGGCAAATCTCTACAATTTCTTCCAATTTCCAAGCAAATCAACAAGTTGAACTCAAACTCTCACTTTCTCTCTCTCTTGGTCGGTTGAGCTCTCAAATATGGCTGAGGAAATGTTTTGTGCAATGCAAGATTGAGTCTCTCAATGTTTGGTATAGTGGTCCACTAAGGTGGGTAGTTTGGTAAATAAGTTCAATCTTGTGTTTCATCACTATTAATCTAATTTAATCATACCAAATCAATTTTCAGATAATTACACCATAAAATCATATAAATTAATAGTCCTAAAACATCAATCAATTTTTGGTTCGGCCGCCGATAAGGCCTTCAATTTGCAGTTTAAACATAAAAACATGAACAAATAATCAAACAGCAAACAGATAGAAATGCATTTAAACAGATACAGTCAATCAATCAGTTTCAGATTTCAGTCAGTTAGTTCAGTATTTATTCTGTTCAATTACCAATCATAATCAGTTCCAGTTTAACGTAATCAGTGATCAATCGGTAAACAGTGACGAGGGTTGTTACAGTCTTCCCTCCTTAAAAAGAGTTTAGTCCTCTAAACTCGAGTTACCTTCTTTCTGGAAGAAAACAGGATTCAGTGGAAACAGTTCAGGATATCTTTTAGCCATGTCATCTTCCCTTTCCCAAGTAGCATACACGCCACCATGGTTTTGCCAGTCAACTTTCACCAACGGGATTTCTTTGTTTCTCAACTTCTTGATCCGTCTGTTTACAATCTGAATAGGTCGTTCCTCATAAGTGTAGTCATCACTCAACACTACACGAGTAGGCTCTATCACATGGAAAGGATCCCGGAGGTAGTCCCTTAACATAGAAATGTGGAAGACATTATGCATATGCTCTATTTCAGGAGGAAGCGTAACTTGATACGCCACCGGATTGATTTTCTCAATAATCTCGTACGGTCCGACATATCTTGGCGCTAACTTGCCTTTGACTCCAAAACGAGTCTAGCCTTTTATCGGTGTCATTTTCACAAAAACGTGATCACCCACTTCGTACTCTCTGTCTCGTCTTCTGATATCCGCATAACTTTTCTGTCGGCTCTGTGCAGTTTTCAGTCTCTGTTGTATCAATTTCACTTTCTCAGTTATTTCATAAACAATCTCGGGCCCAAGCAAAGGCCCATCTCCAACTTCTTCCAGCAAATCGGAGATCTATATTTTCTGCCATACAATGCCTCGAAAGGCGCCATACCAATACTTGAATGATAGCTGTTGTTGTAGGCGAATTCAGCTAAAGGCAAATGGCTTTCCCAGTTTCCCTGAAAATCAAGGACGCACATTCTCAATAAATCCTCCAGAGTCTGGATGGTCCTTTCTGACTGACCATCTGTCTGAGGATGATAGGCACTACTCAGTCTCAGTTCAGTACCCAATGCAGTCTGTAGGCTTTGCCAAAATCTCGATGTAAACTTCGAATCCCTGTCAGAAACAATGGACACAGGCACTCCATGCAGTCTAACAATTTCATCAATATAGAGTATAGCCAATTTGTCCGCATTATAAATTGTCTTAACAGGTAAGAAGTGAGCAGATTTAGTCAGTCTATCAACAATAACCCAAATCGAGTCCATACCTTTACTGGAGCGAGGCAATCCCACAATAAAATCCATAGTAATATGTTCCCATTTCCACTCCGGTATCGGTAAAGGCTGCAATAAGCCTGCGGGTCGTTGATGTTCAGCTTTAACTTGTTGGCAATGAAGACATTTTGATACAAAATCAGCAATTTCTTTCTTCGTTCCCGGCCACCAAAAATTCAGTTTCAGGTCTTGGTACATTTTCGTATTCCCCGGATGATAGAAAATTTTGAGTTGTGGCCCTCTTGCAGAACTCTTCTTTTCAGTTCAGTATCATTCGGTACACACAGTCTTTCTTGAAATTTCAGTACATTGTTTTCAAATTTGAAACCCCGGTCTTGGTTTAGATTCCCTTTCTTCGATGATCTTCTTCAAGAAGTCATCCCATGCTGTTTCTCTTTAATTTCTTCAATCAGTGCGGTTGAGCAGAAATAGCAGCTATTGTTCCACCTTGTTCTCGCAAAAACAATTTCAATTTCAGATTTTTCAAGGTCACAAAGCAACTCTTTCTGTCCGGTGAGCAAACAGGCTAAGTTCCAATCGATTTCCGGCTCAATGCATCGGCACGGTGTTGTTGGCTTTTCCCGGATGATACAAAATCTGTAGGTCATAATCTTTAATCAGTTCTAGCCATCTCCGCTGTCTCATGTTCAGTTCCTTCTGTGTGAAGAAATATTTCAGACTCTTGTGGTCGGTATATACTTCACATGTCGCCCCATAAAGGTAGTGACGCCAGATTTTCAATGCAAATACACTGCGGCAAGTTCCAAGTCATGGGTCGGGTAGTTCTTTTCGTGCGGTCTCAGTTGTGGAAGCATAGGCAATTACTCTCCCATTCTGCATTAAAACACACCCAAACCCTTATGAGAAGCATCACTAAATACAGTATAACCATCCGTACCTGAAGTAAGGTAAGGTAAGAACTGGTGCAGTCACGAGTCGAGTTTTCAACTCTTGGAATGCTGATTCCCTTTGGTCAGTCCAGTCAAATGATATCCCCTTCTGAGTTAATTGAGTCAACGGTAAGGCATTTTGGAGAAATCTTTGACAAATCTTCTGTAATATCCAGCAAACCCAAAAAGCTTCGGACTTCTGTCACATTTGTTGGTCTAGGCCAGTTTACTACAGCTTCAATTTTCTGTGGATCAACTGAAATTCCATCTTTGCTAACAACATGTCCCAAAAACATAACATGATCAAGCCAAAATTCACATTTAGACAGTTTAGCATAAAGTTTCTGTTCTCTTAAGGTCTGTAGGGCAAGTCTCAGATGATGTTCATGTTCTCTTCTATACTTTTGGAATAAATCAGAATGTCATCAATGAATACAACAATAAAGTCATTAAGGTATGGTTTAAAGATTCTGTTCATGAGGTCCATAAATGTAGCAGGTGCATTGGTAACTCCGAAAGGCATAACTAAAAATTCGTAATGTCCATACCTCGTTCGAAAAGCAGTTTTATCAATGTCTTCTGGTTTAACTTTCAGCTGATGATATCCGGATCTGAGATCAATCTTAGAAAACACTTGAGCACCCTGTAACTGATCAAATAAGTCATCAATACGAGGCAATGGGTATTTATTTTTCACAGTTACCTTGTTCAGTTCACGGTAGTCAATACACAGTCTCAGTGAGCCGTCTTTCTTTTCACAAACAAAACAGGTGCGCCCCACGGTGAAGTACTGGGCCTGATGAACTTTTTCTAACAGTTCTTGCAGTTGCACTTTCAATTCTTTCAGTTCAGTCGGGCCATTCGGTAAGGAGCTTTAGATACTGGGTGTACCCGGAATCACATCAACGGTGAATTCAATCTCCCTGTCAATCAAATCCCCTGGCAGATTATCTGGAAAACATCTGGGAATTCTCTGACTATAGGAATACAGTTCACTATCATTACATCAGTAGGTACAGTCAATACAGAACACAAATCAATTTAACCGCTTTCACAGATGAAATCAAATATGGAGGAGGTACTACTCCAACCCATCAAACACAAATTCAGGTAAACCCGGTGGACGGAAAACTACTTGTTTCGTTACACAGTCTATGGTGGCATGATATTTTGTTAACCAGTCCATCCCCAATATTACATCAAAATGGTCAATGTTCAGTGGCAGTAAGTCAATAAACAAATTGTGCATCTCTAACAATAATTTCATAAGCAGGATACATGTATGCACAGTCATGGATCCCCCAACGGGTGATGATACAGCTAACAGATAATTCATGGTTCTAAGGGTCTATTCAATTTTGCGAAAAAGCATGCGATACATAAGAATGTGTAGACCCCGAATCATTAGTACATATGCATTTTGAGTACAAATAGAGAGGATACCTGACACAACGGTCTCAGTATTTTGTACATCTCCCGGTACTAGGGCGAACACTCGGCCCTGCCTCATAGGCTCTTTCCCGGTAGCCTTAGGGTTCGGTTTTTGGCGCAACAGTTGATGCTGCGGCGCTGCCTGTAGCTTTACTATTGCCCTGAGCAGTGGAAGGGCAATCTTTAACCATGTGGCCCACCTTGCCACACCTGTAACAAGCACCAATATAGTTTATAACAAACTCCCTTATGATTCTTACCACATTCGAACAGGGTGTTATGGAACCCCTCCCTTGGCTGGGGCTAGTTGTTGACCCCGTATTCTGTTTCTTGTTCAATGGGTTATGCTTGCCTTTCTTGAATTTAAAACTCTGCCTTTTACCACACCATTCAGACGCTGGTGTTTTAGTTTTCAGTGCCTCGATGTCGCTTCAGCCCATCAAGGCTTGGTCAAGAACATTCACATAAGTCGGTAATTTCAGAACACTTATTCTGTCGAGTATTGCAACATTAAGGCCGCCTTCAAACCTTCTGGCCTTCTTGTAATCAGTGTCCACCATGTGTGGTGCATATCTAGCAAGCCCGGTGAACTTTGTTTCATATTCAGCAACGGACATTGTGCCCTATCTCAGCTGTTCAAATTCAGTCACCTTTCTGTCCCTAACACACTGAGGGAAGTACTTTTCAAAGAAGGCTCCTTTGAATTGAGCCCAAGTCATAACAATGTTGTCATCACGGGTAAGCATTCACCACCTTCTAGTCTCTTCTTGCAAAGTGAAGGTGGCCAACAATACTTTATGGGCCTCCGAGCACGGAAACACTTCAAACAATTTTTCGGTCTCCAAAACCCATGCTTCAGCTTTTAACGGTTCAAGGCCTCCCTGAAAGAATGGCGGTTTCAGTTTGCTGAACTTCTGGGTAAGAGCAATTATGTCCCCATCATTAACATTCACATTCTATTCCGGCTGTACCGGAGGAGGAGGTGGGGGCTGTTGGTTCTGTTGTTGATCTAGTCTTTCCGTTATCAGTTCCATCATTCTTTCCAGTCTTGCCATTCTTGCCTTGGAGGACCAGGATTCAGATTCATTTGCAGTTCTTGTATTATCCATTTCACTATAAGCAGTTATACAGTTATCAACATAAGCAGTTGCATACTTAAACAGTTTATCACATTAGCATATATTCAGTCATGTCATAACCACACACTTATCATGCTCATGTGATGCCCTAATTGCTTTTCTAGGACCCCTATAGCTCATTTGGACACGTGTGTGCGGTATAACTCGTGGTAAGTATCGCTCTGATACCACTCTGTCACCCGACAAACCCGCCCCTATGGGTTTAGCACCGTAACCGGCCAGTAATCCGAGATTACCGAAGGCCTGCTTAACAGTAATACAGTAATAACAGAGTACAGAGGCATGGCGGAAGCCAATACAGTAAATAAACAAATGTCCAATGAGCTGTGACAGTCTGTATGCAAAAGATTTTTCATACATATAAGCAGTCAGAGACAAAGCAGTATGTACAAATATTTACAGTCATTTGGAACAGGACCTAATCCCTATTAAACAGTACAGTACCAAAACAGATACAGAGACAGACAGGGGAAATAAAAACACACCCCTAACCATAGCTTGGCAGGCTCAGAACCTCTCAGTGAGGCACAGTGGTTAGCTTGACAAAAAGGGAAGTCTACTACCCCACGCTCCTAGCTGCGGTCTGGTGCCTGTACACCTACATATATATATGAGCGGTGAGCTAAAGCCTAGTGAATAACATAATGCGTAAAGGGGTTTAGAATGAATGTCCTTACAGTAATGAAACTTCATTTCACATTTCATCAGTATATCAGTTGTTTAGTACAGTAAACAGTCATATGTGGTACATCCATTAGCATAACAGTAAACAGTAGGTCTTAAAAGACCGAGCAGTCAATGATGGCCATCAATCAGTAAACAGTACGGTTCCAACGAGGGAACCGACAGAGATCTCTGTAACAGTAACAGCCACAATACAGTTCAGAATATAGGACATACATTCATTCATTAACAATTAACAGTCATTCAGTTAAAAACAGTGCAGTTCAATGTTCAGATTCATAAATCATTTTTTGAACATATCTTTACACAGTTGTTACTCACAGAGTTCTAGGTTACAGTAAGCTAGAGCGTCTCCTCGGAAGCCACCCTACACAGTTGACAGATCGAACACACACTAAGCTACACAGTTGGGAAAGATAAAATAACTTAATCCCTAATTGCCTCGGTGTGTTCTACATCTATATCTCCATTAAGATGTCTTAAACTAGGCCTAAGAATGCTAGGATGGAATGAGATGCAAAGATGCACTTTAAAAGCATTTTCAGAATTTCAGAAAAACAGAGGTCCCGCTCGAGCGTAGGTTTCCCCTGCTCGAGCGGACATTTAACAAAGGTCTCCGCTCGAGCGTCAACTCCCCCGCTCGAGCGGATAAAAAAGTATTGGATACTCGAAAATCACGTTCGATAAGCACTCGATAGCCGCTCGAGCGCAAGACACAAGGTCCCGCTCGAGCGCCAAATACCCCGCTCGAGCGGACTGTAATACAGTGCAAAGTACTGGGAGCACGAATTTCCCGCTCGAGCGCCACTTTCCCCGCTCGAGCGGGAGTGCAAAATCTGGAAAATCCAGATTGCACCTCCAAACCAAAAACCAAGTTAAAATGCACTAAATTCGATACTCTTGGGCCAAATTTCTGGAAAACATTTGTAAACACATAGAATAACATGGTTCAAAGCTTAATTTGTAAAATCAAGGCCCAAGGATAGTTTAATTAAACTCATCTTCAAACCAATTTCAAGAACAATATTCAAATGTGACATGCAAGACTTAAATCAATTCAAAGCTTCAATACATGCTCTAATGAGCTCATTCTTTCAAAAATAAGATGAAATCATGGACTTAAACATAAATATGAGCATGCATGTAACTTTTGCATGAAAAACAACTCAAAACTCTTCAATATACACATGCATGCATGGAATGAGCTTCAATTCAACATGCTAGAACTAAATCATGCCTTAGCTCTAAAATTTGACATGAATCATGCAAGAATCAACTTAAAGACAACAATGAGAGGTTGAATTCCTTACCTAAGTCCTCAAATACAAAGCTAGAGGCTCAAGAAGACAAATCTCTTACAATTTCTTCCAATTCCAAGCAAATCAACAAGTTAAACTCAAACTCTCACTTTCTCTCTCTCTTGGTCAGTTGAGCTCTCAAATATGGCTGAGGAAATGTTTTGTGCAATGCAAGATTGAGTCTTTCAATGTTTGGTATAGTGGTCCACTTACGGGTAGTTTGGTAAATAAGTCCAAATCTTGTGTTTCATCACTATTAATCTAATTTAATCATACCAAATAAATTTTTAGATAATTACACCATAAATTCACATAAATTATGATAGTCCTAAAACATCAATCAATTTCTGGTTCGGCCGCCGATAAGGCTTCAATTTGCAGTTTAAACATAAAAACATGAACAGATAATCAAACAGGCAACAGATAGAAATGCATTTAAACAGATACAGTCAATCAATCAGTTTCAGATTTCAGTCGGTTAGTTCAGTATTTCATTCAGTTCAATTACCAATCATAATCGGTTCCAGTTTAACGGTAATCAGTGATCAATCGGTAAACAGTGACGAGGGTTGTTACACATATAATGTACATAAGATTTATATCATGATTAATAGAGGCCGATCTTTGATCAGGCGAGCAGGGGTGCTCAAATTCATTCATGACCTTCCCCTCTCATATCCAAAATCCCGAGCCGAGACAATCTTGGTGATAACGGACATATAGCCTTTGGCACGAGTCATGGGTTTCTTAAATTTTCCTCAAAATAAAATATTTAGGTGGCGAATCTGTATATGGCAAAGAAGTTCATTTTTGGCAATTTGATTCAAAATTGATTTTCCAAAAGATTTGCTGGATTTGGACTCTTTGGTGTTTATCAATTTCACATTGCACTTGTGAGATTAGATTCAGAACCGCAGGAGTCCGAACTGTAGGGCTTATTTCAAACTTCCAAAAGAGGGGGTGCGAAAAAGTCGGGCTACAGTATCTGTAAAAAATGCGGCGGATTGATCAGGTTCAGTCGGTTTTGGTGGATTAGAATATCCGCTGCTCACCCCTAGTATCTTTTTATATGTTTTTGTAATAATTTTTACATAAATTTTTAATAAAGTTACAATAATTTGTGATTCAAAAATAAAAATACTTTATTTATGAATTATAAAATTTTGGATAAATTACACTGACACCCCTCAAGCTTTGAATTTAATACAATTACCCCCCTCCACATTTGAGAAATTGTCACAGTTTGTCATTTGATGAAAAATGTGCAGTGACAATAGTGCCCTACATTGATATTGTGAAATTGCTAGACGATCCATAACCCATGACACTCTTCAATCTTATTCTTGTTTCTCTCTAGTTATCCCTCACCAACTCCAACTGTAAGCCACCATCAACACTAATTAACAACACCATTACAGTTACAAACCACTGTAACACTATACAACCACCGACCACCCAAATTATCAATTCCAACTGACTACTGCAACCCACATTACAGTACAGCCGTGGTGCCACCATTACAGCCCACAACCCCATCGCGACCTCTCTCTTTCTGTCTCCTTAACCCCAATAGCAGTGTGATGCACGATTGTGGCACCAACCAAGATAGCAAAGCTACTATTGCAGACCAATTATAGCACTGAACCACCACCACTTCTGGGCCAAAACAAAGTTCAATAGTTTTAATCTTGAGAAAAAAATAAATAAGTAAATTCCTTAATCAAAGATACTAAGGTTTGATTTTTTGAAAGTTCACTGTGATTTTTTTTTTTTTGGTGGAAAGAAACATAGTTCAATAGTTTATATCAAATCTCGAATAAAAAATTCTAAAGGGCAAATTACACTAACAGTCCTTATAATTTGGGACTCGTATTACTTTAATCGCTGACTTTTTAATTGTAACGCATTTGATTCTGAATTTTGAATCTTGTTCCAAATAAGGATAATTGAAGATACCATTACTTAATTTCAAGGGCACAATCGTCAATTTGATAAAATATAAACTAATTTGACAAAAATAAATGTCAAAAAAATGTTTTTAAAACTTTTTAAAATTATTTTTATCCACTTAACTTAAGATAAAATTATGTAAAATTAATAAAAATTACCTGATTAATTTTTAAAAATTAATTTTATATGATCATCATCTAAACACATAATAAAAATTAATTTGGTAAAATAAATAAATGTCTAAAAGATTTATCAATTTTACATAATTTTATCTTTAGTAGATAAAAATAATTTTTAAAAATTCAAAAATATTTTTTTGACATTTATTTTTATCAAACTAGTTTATATTTTATCAAATTGATGATTTTGTCATTGAAAAATCCAATGGTATCTTTAATTGTACTTATTTGGAATAAAATTCAAAATTCAGGGTCAAATGTATCACAATTGAAAAGTCATGGAGCGAAGTGACATAAGTTCCAAATTATAGGAACCGTTAGTGTAATTTATCTAAATTTAAAATAAAAAAATCTTGGATCAAAGATATAACGGTTAATTATTTAGGATTTTTTTTTTTTTTGGAAGGGATGAATTGTGGCTGTGGGGGATGGGCCATATGTATTTGCCAAAAACGGAGAGTAAGGCGGGGAAAATATATTGAATTTTTATATTTTTTTCTGTATTTTTTATATTTAGTGAATTTAAGAGTTTTTTTTCTATAAATATTATATTTTTTAACTGTATTTATATTAGGTGTATCTAAATATTAAAAAAAAATTAGTGAAAACAACAAAATAAAAATAAAAAATTTTAATTTTCTAAAAATGAATCTTGAATAAAAAAACAATAGATGACCTCAGCAAAAATTGTTAATTAATTTGACGGTTGATTTGACGGAGGGACCAATTTGTAATGTTAATATAAACTTTACAAAGGGATATACAATTTTCAGAACAAGATGGGAGAATTTGTATTAAAAACAAACCTAAGGGGGTTTGTCAGTGTAATTTATCCTAAATATTTTTATAGCACTATCAAAAAAATACATAAATTTATCATAAAAATACATAATATATACAAAAAAAATGTAATAAAATACATATAATAAACATTTTTTTAGAGGTGTACAAAATAAGTTCATAGTTATTGAAGCGAGAAAATAGTCAATTATTTGTCTTATTTTTTAGGATAAACTACTAATAGGTTCTAGTAATTAGATTCAATTTCTATCAAGTCTTATTAGAAATAAGTTATAGTAAAATCGTTGCTAAAAATAATTTTTTGTAACAATTTTTTTTATATGTCATTAAAAATTGACAACTAATGACTTTTTTTGAGAGAAAATTAGTCTAAGGTCCCTCTCTCATTTTTAGTAATGGGAGAGGTCCACAATATTATTTTATAATGTCTAAAGTTACTCATCCCTCCTTATATATCTCACCCACCCAATCTTGATTCAGCTTCAAACTTTTCCACGCCAACTTCCAAAACTTCTCTCTCTCATCTCTTTTCCCTGAAATCTTTGACACACCTAACACACACTCAAATTACCAAAAAACAAATCCCTAAAATTCAAAGTCCTTTAAAAGAAGATGATGACTATTCTTGAATAAATTTCATTAGATTACAAAGATCTCTCTTACACATCTCGAAACAAAAAAAAATACTACTTTATAGAAACACAGAAAAACAAAAAAAACTCTTTCTTTCTCTCTTACTCTTTCTCGGGACCATCCAGTCTTTCTGATTCATCGAATTCAAACAACATTGTCCATCTCATGGACGGTAACGAGTCAATTTCCTCAATCTCAACGGTCAGATTTCACTCCTCCCAAATCTCTTTCTCTCTCTCTCTCTCTCTCTCTCTCTCTCTCTCTCTTCTTTATATTTTATTCACATCAAATTTTCATGTTCATTCTTCTTCTTATTTTTTTGTTTTTTTTTACCTAAAGGGCATAGATATATGTATATGTTTGTGTTTGCGTTTATGCTTCACAATGCTTTGGTTTGTGCTTGTGCATTTGCATCCACAGGTTCAGAGATGAATAAAGAACACTCATATAGGTTTTTGGAATGGGTTTTTGGATTAGGGTTTTGTTGAGTTGTTTTGGTTTGATATGATATTGGTTGTGGAGGATCAAAGTCCGACAGCTTGCCATTGGTGATTCCTTGTAGAGAGAGAAAGGAACTTATCAAGTTCACCGCTGACCACTACTACGCCATCGCTTCCACCCTCGTGTCCTACTTCTATTCGTTGAAAGACGTCGGCAACGCTCTTCGCCACTTCGTCAGCGAAGAGCTCCTTCCTCTCCTCTCTCTCTCTTTTTTCCCGTGTATATATTGAAGGAATTCCCTAGTGTAGCTTCTGATTTAGTACAGGTACTACTAATTCTAAAGATGCAAATTAGGAAAAATTTCTCTAGTTTGGTTAAAACAATTTTCTCTGGTTTGAAATTGTGAACAAACATAGAGAAATTTTTGGTTAAAATAATTTTCTCTAGTTTAAAATCATTGTGCTAAAATTTCTCTGGTTTAATTAAAACAATTTTCTCTAATTTAAAATTGTAAACAAATACAGAGAAATTTGGGAACAAAGCTAGAGAAATTCTCAGTGAACAAAACCAGAGAAATTTCAATTCTCTATGAACAAAGCCACAGAAATTTGTGAACAAAATCAGAAAAAATTCTCTGGTTTGAACTCAGAGAAATTTTAATTTTCTCTGGTTTAAACCTAGAGAAATTCTTTGCATTTAATTTTTCTACATTGAAATTTCTTTGAAAAAATGTTGAGAGATCTTAGCCATTATGAAAATATTACGTGTCCTTTATGCTATAAAATCTTAATATCAGGAATTTAAAAAAAAATTCCCGTCACGATTTTTATAAATTGTTGTTAAAACTTATAATTAGCGACATTTTTTTATGATGAATTTTCGAAACTATACTCGAAACTAGAAAATTAATAACTTTTTTGTGATAATTTTTTTAAACTATTACTAAAAATTATAACTAATAATATTCTTTGTGCTAAATTTTTTTAAATTGTCACTAAAAATTAATAATTAATAATTTTATTAGTAATGTTTAATAAAAAATATCATTAATTTTTACAAAATTTATTAAATAATAAATTTAACTATTAAAACTTACACGTAAATTTCTATTTTTTACACATCCCCAGTTCCACTACTACGTACTACTGACTAGCTGAACAACAATAGAACGAATGTCTCTATTCAATATGACAAGGCCAACAATGCTATAGACCCCAGTACGGACGACCCCCACCGACCCCCAGTGCCACGTGTCAGCTTGAGATTGGCTGGAAACAAAAAAAAAAAAAAAAAAAAGGAAAACTATTTTTTTTGGGCCAATCATGGACGACCCCAGCACCCCCCAGCTGGGGTCCAAGTCATTTTTCATGACAAGGCCTTGCAATCCGGGACATAAGAGACCACATGGGCATTGGCAATAAATTAATAATGCCTATTTTGTTTTCACGAAAATGTTTTAGAGTTTTTAATAAAGAAACTTTGGAAGCTTTAATAGGGAGTGAATTTATTATGATATAATTTGGGAGCACTAATTGACCATTAATGAGGTGAAAATTCAAAAAAAAAAAAAAAAAACATAAGAGCAAAACATCCCATCATATGAGACCCACACCACTTTAGAGCTAATCTTTTTAGTGGTCCCACTCATTTTTCTTGATATTTATATCTTTTTATTTTATTTTATTTTTCATGTCATTAGCGTTTATTAGAGCTCTTTCATTCAGGAAGATGTATTCTTCTTCTTTGAATAATGTTTAAGAGTTTTAATTTGAGAATTTTAATATAGCTCTAATGATGTAGAGAGTGACCATGTAAAGGTGAGACTTACACTACTCTCTCTATCTCTCTCTACTCTCTCTCTCTTCCACCTCTCTAGAGCTCCATTTAGAGCTCTAATATTAAAGCTATGCATCATTACTGCTTCTTCTTTTTTCTCTCTCTCTTAAACTTATTTTTTCAATTCTAATATTTTAATCATTTTTAAACTTTTTAAATAGATCTAATCTATATATTTAAAAAGTAAAATATTTTTAAAGAATTTTTTTTAAAAATTTACTAAAAGAAAATTGCTAAAAATTAGTATTTAAAAACATGTGTAAAAAATATATTAAAAAATGTATAAAAGTGTTCAGAGGAATGTAAAAGGTGTATTGATATTATAAATATTTTGATATTTTTTGTGTGGTTATTGACAATCTTTAGGCCCCGTTTGTTTTGGGTGTAATGGATGAGAGGGGATTAGGATGGATGTGAGGTTATTTAGGCCTAATTTGGCATCTTCAAAATAAGACAAAAAGTTAAAAAATTACTAAAAAAATTTAAAAGTTATCACTATTCATCAAAAAAAAATTATAAAAAAATTATTTTTATACAAATTGTGAGACAACTCACTTTGCGTGAGTTGTCTTTGCCTGACTTTGGTGAGGACAAATTACACAGGTGGAGGCAAGCTTAAGGACGATGTTGTTCAGCCCGTGGGGGCCATCACGGGTCCCGTTTTGATAATCTGAACCGTTCAATGTGTAGAACTCATTGAGTACTATATATATATATAAAAAATCACGTTGGTCGAATATCGCTAACTATATGATCAAATCAATTTTGTATAAAAAAATAGACGGTGTTATAGTTAACGGTTGAAAAAAAATTAATTCGATCAGATAGCTATCGATATCCGATCAATGTGATTTTTTACAAGCATATAGTACTCGACGAGTTCTACATATTCAACAGTTCCGGTTAGCAAAACGGGACCCGTGGTAGGCCCCCACGGGCCGAATAGCACCGTCCAATTCAATGTTTGAAAAGGAGGGAATCATCTTCTACCCTACACTCTACACACGCTGCCCCTTATGCCTTCCGACCGTATGGCCTATTCGATCACAATCTTCTTCTATACACAAATTTATACAATTTTTTAATACATATTTTTTTTGTAAAAAGTCAAAAAATTATCCGAAACAACCATTTTTTTTCCTTAACTTTTTAGTCCAAAAAGTCAAAAAATGCAATTATTTAGGACATCCCAAACAATCCTTTAGGGTGTGTTTGTTTTGAAGGATTAGGGAGTGAGATTGGACTATTAGTCTTACCGGACTAATAGTCCATTGTTTGTTTCATTTTTTTTTGTTCCGGATTAATAGTCCTCCCAGACTATTAGTCCCACAAATATGGGACTATCCTATTCCATGGAGGAGGGTGGGATAGAAACCATGGGATTGGTATCCCATGGGATTATTTTGTGAAATGTCCATTTTACCCTCCATGCTATTACTTAGCAAACAATTAGAAAATGATAAAATAGTCTTTTGAACATTTATAAATTATTTTTTTAGTGTTGTTAATTTAAAATTATATATTAAATAAAAATTTAATTATAAATTATAATTATAAATTAATTTAATTAAAATAATAAATTATAATTATGGCCTTATAAATTAAATTTTTTTTAGTGTTGCTAAAATTAATTTACATATTAAATTAATTATTTTTTTAGTGTTGTTAATTTAAAATTATATATTAATAAAAATAAATTATAATTAAATTTATTTAAATTAATTTTAATTTATGGCCTTATAATTATTTATTAAATTTAATTTATAATTAATAAAATTATATTTTTATTGTTATTTTAAAATTATATATTAAATAAAATAATTAAAATTTTTTACTTGCAAAAAATAATTAATATTAAATATTGTGCAAAAATAAATAAAAACACATTTTATTTAATCTAGTTAAAAATAATTAAATATATTAAAACTATGTTTAATATTGCTATTACTTAATAAATAATTGAAAATGATAAAATAGTCATTTGAGCATTTATCCTTCTCCATAATATCCCAAACAAACATTGGATAATTAAAAATAGTCCAATCCAGACATTTAATCCCATGACTAAACAAACATAGGATACAAATTTAATCCAACCAAATAGTCCGGGGACAATGTATCCCAAGACTAATAGTCCGATGAATTACAATCCCCCATTATCCAGTCTGTCTAAACAAATGCACCCTTAGTGTTGTGTTTGTTTGTAGAGCTGAGGAAGGGATTAGGATGGAAGATGAGATATAAATGGAGGTTAGAAGGGGGATTGGGATGGAAGAAGTAAATGTGGTATTAGAAAAATAGTGAGGGGATTAAAAATTTATTTTTTATATTTTTATATATTGGGAATTTTTTTTAAATATTAATGTTTAATTTTTTATATTTTTTTATTTGTTTTATTATTTTGTATAAAAATAATTTAATAATTCCTACACTAACAACTATCATCAAAACAAACATAATTTTACTTAATCCCCTCACTAATAATTTCCTCACTATGAATCTCCTCAATTTTACCTCTGAAAACAAACGGGGCCTTAGGATTGACTGAGTAAGACCTTTTAAATACCAAAAATATGAAAATGTATTATTTTTTAATTTAATTTTTTTTAATTTTTTTTCTACATATATATATATATATGTATCTAGTTTACATTAAAAAAAAATTCTATTAAATTTTACGAGTTTCAAAATTAAACAAACTCTATAGAGTAATGTTAGGTTTCATGAAAGAAATATTAGAAAAAAATTTATGAAACTTTTGAAAATAATCTAATATGGTAAATAACAAAACAAGAAAAGCAACTTACCTTATTGCTGTTAAGAAAAAAAAAAAAAACAACTTACCCTAATGTAAATATAGTTTAATTTTGAAATCTTAGTTTGTAAATAGTATAAATTTAAATTTGTCTTATAGTACTCTATGATTAATAAGTTGTAACGTAATATATATGATTGTATAACATATAATAAAACATCATAAACTAATTCAAAAATAAAAAATTTCATATCTTTTTTTTTCCATAAAATGTAACATTACTCAACTGTATAATATTATAAAAATTCGACTCGCCAAATGTGACGCGACTAATGCAGTTGAAGTGGCCTTTCAAGACCGTTGAATTGCAGCATGGCAATTGGTTTTAGCCTATTCAATGAGTCCCCCAAAGTGACTATTCAATAAAAGTCCCAGTGGCAACCAATGGTTCATAATTAATCAAATGGTGATGCTTGGTAGCTCGAGAAGTTGGTAACTCAACTTTTCCCAAATAATGTGGCTTTGGTGATGTAGCGATGATGTGAAAATTATTATTTTTTTATTATTTATTTATTTTTATTTTATTATTGTATATATATATATATATATATATATATATTTATGATACTAAACTTAGTTGTCGTTGATAATATAAAATCTCTTGGAATATTTTATCAATTCTTTTTTTAGTAAATTCTATATCTTTAGCAGTATCAGTATTTAGTAGATTTTGTAAAACATTACGATGTTGTTGACAGTTTGCAATTAGTACAAGTACTTGATTACGATCTAACAATAGATCTTGAATATAGAATGGTGATAAAAACTCATAAAAAATAAAAAATTTAAGATGTTTTGATTTTAGGCTTACCGTGCTCTCAAAGCAAGTACAGTATCTAAAGATTTTGACCGTTACCTGAGCGTAATCGGTGTAGGTTTCTAGCATTGGTAAGCTTCAGTTTACAGTGGTGGCTAAACTCAACATTTCCTTCCTTAAATCAGGCTCATCACAAATCTATTTCGTTTCCTACCTCAAACCATAACTTCATAAACTACTTTAGTTATGCAAGAGACCTAAGATCAATAACTTAACATACAGTAGTGTCATGCCCCAAACCCGCCCCTATAGTTTAGCGTCGTAACTGGCC
Organism: Camellia japonica; assembly: GCA_030407325.1. Lineage (NCBI taxonomy): Eukaryota > Viridiplantae > Streptophyta > Magnoliopsida > Ericales > Theaceae > Camellia > Camellia japonica. The sequence continues at coordinate 41,347,229 of JAPPVO010000016.1, read as the reverse complement.
AGTAATTCTGGGATTACTGAAGGCCTCTGACCGAAAATCATATGAATAGAGGGGCTGCGGAAGCAAATACAAGCATACAATGTCCATAAAGCTGTGTAGACATACATTAGACAGAAATTTAAAACTTGCATATATACATGTGACGTCAAAAGTTTCATAAGTCACGTATCATCACATAGATATTCACAAAAGGGACTTAGCCCAATGTACATGTGAACAAAACAAAAACATCTTTAATATGATTTACAAAACTTGACTTCTTTAAACGAAAACCTCCCCGAGAGGCACGGTGGCTAGTGTAACCACGCCCCGCGAGGGACCGCGCTACAGCTCGGACTCTCCTTTTGGTGGTGTTGCGGTTCTAAATCTTGAACCAAAGAGTCCACCTCTGGCAAATCGGTTTGAAGAAAAACAGATTTTTGAAAAAGTAGTGCCAAACATGGACTGCTTTGCCAGATTATAGAGTCGCCACCTAAATATTTTAAAATGGGAAATTTAGGAAACCCTGACTCGGTGCCGAAGGCCACGTGTCCGTCATCACCAAATGTCTCGGCTCGGGAGCTTGGGTACGATCGGGGAAGGTCAGCTATGAGCACCCCCTTTCGCCCGGTCCGAAGACCGGCCTCTACTAACCGTGATATCCGATTTTGAAAACATTATATGCTCTTATACCGGTTATTAGCCTAGAATTACTATGTGATGCGCACAACGCAAAAGTATAGACTAGATTGCCTAACTTGGAAATAAACATTGCATATCCGTTTTGTCTCGAAAAACGTGTTAGATTTTGCTACCCGCAAGTAGGCTAAAATACGGATTTCAATGAGTTGTTCCAACTCAGACAATCCAACCTCCACCCACAGGCATTTAAACAGTTTATCTCACGTACTGTCATGTTAACATGTTCACACGCATGCGACTGCTAAAGCATAAAACTTACATCGTACTCCGCGCCAAAACAATAACCCGGTTAGCAAACATGCATGACCTAGTTCATGTTAAGTGGCTAATGCAACACAGGCATAGATGCAATCTAGAGTAGGCTCGGCTAACCCTAAACATGGTATATGAAATGTGCGAATAGCACGTATTCAATTTGGAGTTGAAAATTGTAATGCGGTTTGTATGATGTACCGAGCCCGGTGCATGTAAACAAATGCATGAATGCACGCATGCATTGCATAAGGTATGCTAAAATAGACGTGCCCTGATCTACCATCGTAAGCGGGTAAATAAAAGGGAAGAAAGAAATGGGGATTGGAAGACATACACCCACTCACACACACTTATTACAAATACGCCCTCACTCGGAGGGACCAAAATAATAATACAAATTAATTAACTACGCAAGCTAATTAAAATATTACAAACTTCACTAAATTAATCAAATAAATTAATTATCTATATAAAGCAGTAAACCGCCTCGGGATGAGGTCCGGATGCAACACGCGCTCGGGATTGGCTCGGAACCCACTGCCATGCATGGATTGCCTCTGTTTCCCCTGCTATCCTCCTCTGAAAATTGCCAAAGTCCCAGGAGTGCCTCTCAGGGAACTAGGGAGTACCGCCGGCTGGGCAGAGCACCACCGACTGAAGGAGGAGGCCACCGGCACTGAATTGTTCCATCGGCTGGGAAAACACTGCCGGTCGGCACTAAAAAGTGCCGGTCGGCACAAAATGTTCTGCAGATCCTGCAACTCACAGCAGCAGAGGACAAACTATGCATGGCAAGGTAATTCAAAGCATGTATGCACAAAACACACCCCTTATCATGTTTTTGATTCAAAGGGGCACGTGCCTCGATTCCCGGACCACCAATCGCGCATTTCCATGCGTGATGGCCCTAAGAGCCAAGGATGCAACTTTGATTTCAAATGCATGTAATGCAAACAAGCAAACAAGGGTGCCAAAACCTCTATCAAACTCACTTCAAGAGACCTAGCATGCATGCAAATGTGATGCAATCCTAGGCATGTTATCTAGGCATGCAACATGGACAATGTGATGCACTTGTGCAAGGCATACAAGCAAGCATGATTTATGAGCATGCAAACCAATGGAAGGATGGTCTTATACATGAATTAGGCAACTCTAAAAGGCCCTAAATCAGTGGCCAAATGCTAAGTCAAGAGGGCCAAACACACGTGCACACATGCACAAGTTAAGGCACCAACACTTAAGCATAATAAACAACATTCAAGCACACTTGAGATGAGTTGAACATGGGCTACTAGCATACATGAAAAGCTCTGAAATCCATGCAAAATTTGATGCCAAATCATGCAACAAAGCAAGCCAAAGCATGCAACAAATGGCCCAAGTCTTGAAACAAGCCAATGAGGCATTGAACTACACTTATGCAAAGCAATTATGGCATGCATTAAACAACCTAAAACAGGTTTCTAGCATGTCAAAACAAAGCCAAATGGCTACTTAGATGGCATCTAAGAGTCATTAAATCAAAGGCATGCAAAATGGCCAAACATGAGGCATCCAACACATGCTCCTAAAGCATTAACAAGGCCACTAAGGCAAGCATACAAGCACACCAAGGGGACTGAAATTGCATGTCAAGTGGCCCCAAACCACCAAAATAATGCAAACAAAACATGCTACACATGCACACACTTGAGACCAACAAGCCACCATACAAAGGAGCTATATTAAGCATGCTAAAATCAAACCAAACAACTATGGTCAGACCTAAAACATGTTAAAATAAGCACAAAAGCTTCATGAATCAAGGCCTAAAACATGCTAAAAATGAAGGCATACAACCTAGTGCATGTTAAGGCATACAAGGCATTACATGATAACTATGCTAAGCATGCATAAGAGACCAAAACCAACTTGAAATCATGTTATAACATGGAAATATAAGCATGGAAAACAAGTCAAGCATGCTCAACACACACTCAAGCATGAAGCTCCATAAGGAAGCAAAGTTTGCCCTTTTCAAGGACACCAAGGAGAGGGGGTGACCCTCCCCTTTCTTGAGACTTCAAGGCATGCTCTTCACCACTGAAATCCTCAAGATTTCAGTGATGAAGAGATCCTATCACCAAAATCTCGGATCTCTCACAAAATAGCACAAAAAGTGCCCTTTTCAAGGCCTAAGGGTGGTCAAACCTACCCAAACCACTAAACACTCTTAATATACAACAAAGAGGGTTAAAAATCAGAACTTTTTGTGCCAAACACTAAGCTCAAAAAATGTTTTAAACCAAGTGAAAACAGGTACAAGAATGGGGTAAAAAGGGAGTTAAGTTCTTACCCTTGTAGCCTTCTTCAACAAAGATGGTGTGATGGCTTCTTTGAGCTTCAAACCAACCAAGAATCACCAAAAACCAACCTCTAGAACCTCTGTCCAAGAGAAAGGTGAAACACTAGGTGCTAGTGTGCAAAAGTAAGGCACAAAACACCTAGTTTAACAAGAGAATGATAGATATAGGATAGATATGTATTCTCTAACCTAAACCAAAGCTTCCTCTCTGTCTAAAATGGCTGAAAACCTCTCAAGAAATCCAACCCTAAGCCAAGAAGAAGAGCCTTCCTCTTATAGAACTTGTAAGACTTACAACTAAGCACCAAGGGCTCATCCCTCCATACACGTGTATGGAGGGGAAGCCAATGGCACACAGCTGTCTGAAAATATCTCAGAAAGCAAGTGCACAGTGTCCGGCCGGCAAAAAATGTCATTTTGACAAAATTGAGTGCCGACCGGCACAAAAGAATGCCGACCGGCACAATATAGTGCCGATGGAAACTCTAGCCAGCCGGTGGCCTCTAGCCCCAGCCGGTGGTGTGTAGGGATGCCTCACAAGCATTCCCTGCCCTTCCAAGGCAAAACACAAGTGTTTGGTGCAAAACCAAACACAAACGGTCGAGTCCGGAGGTCCTGAGGCACGGCGCGCGAGCCGAGAACTCCGGGAACTCCAAACGAACAAACATAGATAATCACCGAGTGTTTCCAACGGTGACGTCCAAGTCTTGAGGACGGTCAAAAATGGGGTGTCTACAGCTAGCTGACAAAAAGCAAAACTCTCCAGGCAGCAACTTAGGCCTGGTCACGCGCCTACTCACCTACATACATAATATAAATGGTAAGTGAAAACTCAGTGAATAGTAACAGAGTAAAGGGTTAAATAAATGATATCCCATAACAGATTCAGAAAGCAGAACAGAGTCATAATTCTTGTCTAAAATCATATATAGAAATCAGAATTCATGCTTAATCATATATGGTATATCCATTAGCTCTAACAGATCAGATACAGAGCATTAAGGGTCATACTTGACCAGTTTCATAAAGGAACCTCTGGTACCGGGACCTGATAACATGCTTAAGCTACGGTATTGTTACCCTCGAGCGAGGGACTTGAGACCACGATATTATACTCCCGGGCAAGGGCCTTGTGCTCATAGACTACGGTATTGTTACCCTCGGGCTAGGACCTTGTACTAAGGATGCGACGAGTACATTTCAGAAATTGGACAATCATTCATTGTATAGAATATATCATTTCATCATACAGAAAATAAATAAAGTTGAATATAGCTTTACTAAGTTATGACTCACTGTGGGCTCCACTTGCAGAACAGATAGAGCAGACAAATCAAATAGCTTATAGCGCGTGACTTATACAAACATAACAGATACACATTGAAACACATGCTTGGAAGACACTGAACTTAATTCTTTTCGTTCTTAGTGTGTCTGTAGACAACGTTTTTGACCGTCCTTAAGACTTGGGTGCCTCACGTTGGTCACTCGATGATAAAATGTTACGCTGTGTGTATGCTCAAGTTTCTCAGCAAGAGCTTCAGTTTTCCTACTCCAGAGCCTGGAATTGTGCATTATCTTTGCATCAAACCTGTCTTGGTTTCCAAAAACCTGTTTATTTCATACTTGACCACCCAGAGGCTTGCAGGCCAACATGTGGCCGACAAGCCAGAGTTTAGTGGTTGGTTGTCCACTTTATGGTTGGCCAGCCATGTTTTCCGACTGGCAAATATTTTGCTGCTAGCTATCCCCCCATATACAGACACCACACTAGCTATCTCTATACAGTTGTGTTCGATAGAGGCTCATGTTTTTCTATATATATATGACCACCTCTCTTGAAATCAAGGTTAGAAAAATTCCTAAAGAACCAAAACTTGTAGAACACACACTCTCTCTATCTTGCAACCTACACACACTCTCTACACTTCTTAAACCAAAAATTTAGCTCTTCTTGCTGAGATTTTTTAGCTCAAATCTTAGCCCTTAAGAGTGAGAACTTGTGGGTTTGTTAACAAAAGAGTTACCTTGCTTCAAGAGGTATAATTTTGAGCATCTCTGCACTACTTCTCTCCTATCTTTTCTTGCTGTTTTTGATTTATTTTATACTGTTTTTATGGACTGAAACTTATGACTTAGAGCTATCTAAGGTGGAAGGGTTAACCACCCTTCTTTAAACCTTGTTTTCCAAGCTTTTACCATTGTGTTTCCCATCTCTTCCTCAATTTTTTTTTCCAGCTTTTACCACTGATTTTCAGAGTTTTTCAGAGGCTAAAAATGTAGTTTTGAAATCCCAAAAATCGAAGGGTTAGCCACCCCTCCTTATGCTTGTTTACTAGCTTCATTTTTCATTGTTTTAGCTAACCTTTTTTAGTTTTTCCATGTTAATTCCAGCACTATTTTAGCTTATTTTAGGACTGTTTTTATGTGTCTATTTCATTTATATTTTGTATAGTAGGCTTGTAGTGTAATGGTCCTCATTGGTTTGGTATTTTAGGCCTTAGACACTAACTTATTTGAGTTAATAGTATTTATTTCATGCTATTCATACTTGTGTTCACCTCTAATCACCTCTGCACTCTCCCTCATTTCTTGGCTTTTTTTTTTAAAAAAATTTATTTGAGACTTGTTTCAACCAAGTGTTGTTTAAGCTTGAGAAAGGGACCATACAATGCTAAATGGTTTAATCTCTTTAGAGGATCATTACCAGGGCATTATCTCTCTATCATGCCCAAAACTTCTTGTTTGACATTCTTCTCCATTTAGTGGACTTAACTATCATTTTTGGACTAAAATGACTAAGAAATGGAAAGGTAATTAAAAGAGGTTATAAAAAGGGACTAAAAAAAAGAGCAAGAATAAAATCAAATTGAGTTCAATCGGATGTTAATTGAACCCATTGAGTCTTGAGTCATTTCATACTCTCTAGTGATGATAATGGCTTAAGAATCGATGTCAACCACTTCCCTTGATCAAACATGATAGGGATGGGGTTTTGTCTTCGTCTTTGCTATTCATTTATTAAACTTTGTCTCATCGACTCATTGATCATTATGCGATAACCTTGTGTATTGATGGCTTGCGAATCAATTCTACCACTTCTTTGATCTGTTTAATGATAAGGAGAGACAAAATAGGCAAACATCCCTTGAAAACACTCTGTTTGTGCTCTTTCTCTTTTCTGTTGTAACAGGGCAGACTCTCAAAATAGTGGCTGGCAGGCCATCAATCAATCGGGCAACCACCTTTTCTTGGTCGGCCAACCATTTCTTTTAGACCAACAGTGTCCTCTTTTTGGTAGAATAGAGTAGAGGCTGGAGCTAAAATAGATCTGTTTTTTTTTTACTGCAAAACAGAATGGATCCAGCAGTAAAATAGAGAGGTTTTCGGGGTGAAAATTCGACTTCATGCACATGTATTCCCTCACTTTTCATTCCTTTGGTTTAATGCTTTAGTAGTAATATGTTGTAATTTAATTAATTAGATTCCTTCAAACTTGTCCTACTTAGTTCATTTAGCTCATTAGTTGAATTTGTAATAATTAGTTAGAGTTGATTTTTGGTGTTGTAATAATTAGTATTAGGACATTCATTCAAACCCTCTTGTGCGAGGGTAAATATGTAATAATGCGTGTATTTTTTCTAACCCCCGTTCTTTCTCCATTTTATTTATCCGCTTATAATGGATAACATAGAGAGCATCATGTTTTGAATTAGCATTCCTCATGACTTACATCCATTTGTCTTGCGCGCATAAGGGTTAGGCTCATCATTCTAACCAATGTCAATTTCAAATTCATTGCTCGAATACGTGCTCTATCGCATGCCTTGAATTGGTTCACATGCCATGCTAGTAGCCAAACTTGTTATTTGCATAATGCGTGTATTGCATTAGTCATATTGCATTGTTTAGGAACATGCATGTCTTCTAATTATTTCATCTTCTTTGGCTTGCCTTGGAGTACTAGGTGAGCATTTCTTGTTTTAACATATCACATGCATGTGATTGTTACCACGTCAAGCATGATTACCATGAGACTAAATGCTTAAGTGATATACTTGTTTGAATGCCTGTGGATGAAGGCTAATTACTAAAATTGGGATGACTTCATTAATGTACAAACAAACTCGCCTTTTCAACTGACACGTATTTAAAACAATTTTCAAACAAACATGAAATCAAAGAGTTCCAACTTTTGCAAATTAGTCTATACTTGTGTGCATCACATAGTAAAATAGCCTAATAACCGGAACAAGAGTATATAATGTAAATAAGAATTAGATTCACTGGAAAAAAAACATAAATAAGAAATACATCATGATTAGTAGAGGCCGATCTTTGATCGGGCGAGTGGGGTGCTCAACTCATGACCTTCCCTTCTCGTACCTATGTTCCCAAGCCGAGACACTTTGGTGATGACGAATAAGTGGCCTTTGGCACAAGTCTCGGGTTTCTTAAATTTTTCAAAAATATTTAGGTGGTGACTCTGAAATCTGGCAAAGTAGTCCATTTTTGGCATTTTGATTCAAAATTGATTTTCCAAAAGATTTGTCAGATTTGAACTCATTTGTATTTATCTATTTCACATTGCACTTGTGAAATCAGATTCAGAACCACGGGAGTCCGAACTGTAGGGTCATCGTATCTGAAAAGATCACGAAAAGCAAGCTACAGTGTTTCTAAGTTTTCTCCTCATTATTAGTTCTTAATTATGGCCTAGGAATGCCTAGGATGTAATGAGGATGTCAAAATGCACTTTGAAGCACTTAGCCAAATTTGCTGAAAACAGGGCCTTCGCTCGAACGGAGGTTCAAAAATGTGAGTGGTCGCTTGAGTGCAACTTCCTTCATTCGAGCGGTCTGTAAAGTTTGCAAAAGTACTGGTTGCTTGATTTCTCTGCTTGACGGCTGTAGACACCCCATTTTGACCGGCCCTAAGACTTGGGCATTTTATTTTGACTACCCTCACCAAAAAAATCAAATTTAAGTTTTAATTCCAAACCTCACCCATTTTGGCCATCACTCGTATTTTTTGTTAATTTGTAGTGTTTATGTGTGTACAGATTAATTAGGTGTGTGCATATTTAAAGTATGTTTTATATTAATTGAGAACTAAATTAAAACAAAAATATATATATATATAGATAAAAAAATAAATAGAAAATAAAGAAATGGGACGGTGGTGGTAGAGAGAATATAATCATAATGTTTTGTAATGAGTGATCTGAGGGAGTGGGTGAAAGTGGGATGGTTGGATCATTAAAAAAAATAAAAAAAAAGAGGAGACATACAGCACTCACCGGCAGGTGAGGTTCAGAGAAGAAATAAAAAAAAAAGAAAAGAAAAAAGAGGAGACACATGCATGCACATGGGGGAGAGAAGAATGGAGACACCCAATTCAGAGGGCCCTCTCTCTAAGATTCCACTCAAACACCCACATACACTCAGACAGGCAATACAGCAGACATGGGGTGAGTGGGTTCGGGATTTTGAAAATAAAAAGAGCAGAAGACACACTGTTTTGGTGGGGGAGAGGGCGGCACAAAAAAGAAAAGACATGCATATTAATCTCTCTCTCTCTCTCTCTCTGGCTTGGAGAGAGGAGGAGGGGATTCACCACACCAACCCGGCACACCCCCTTGACACACCACCTCTCACACCACCACAAGACCCAGCAGCTCACGGACTGATAGACCACCATCACCCACGGCTCTCACAACACAGCACCACCAACCCTGCCATCCTCTCCTTCGCTCCATCCACGACAGCACCATTCACACCATCATCCAGCACCATGCACCTCCCACACCACAGCACACCAGCCAAGCTCACACACACTCCACACACCATCACTGATACACACACTCACCCACCTCACTCACCCCCTCGGCATGACCAACCTCACTCACCCATCACCAACCCACCTCTCGCCCATGCATGACAACACACCTCTCTCTCTTCTCTCTCTAACACCACATCATACACCCAGCACACCACCGGGGACATCACAGCCAGCACACCCCAAGCACACACCCCACACCGGCAGTAGCAACCCATCACCAACCCACATCTCACCCATGCATGACAACACACCTCTCTCTCTTCTCTCTCAGCACACAGACCCAGCACACCACCGACACAGCATACTCACACACATGCACAAGGCCAACGGCTCTCTCCCTCCTTCTTCCTCTCTCTCTCTCTATACATCTCTCAATCATCCCTGCACAGCATGTATCACACACATTCGCTCTATATAATCTGATCCAATTTTGCTCCTCATGTGTCAGTTTTTAGGAAACTATTTGGGTTCAAATGTTTTGATTTTCTTTGTTTTCTGATTTATTTTGGTGGGTGTGATTGATTATACTCAGGGAGAAGTAACTCACAAGTGAGTGAGTTGTTGTGAAAGATGGCTCAGATTCTGCTTCATGGAACTCTTCATGTTACTATCTATGAGGTCGATAGGTTGCATACTGGTGGACCTATGGACATATTCAAAAGGAATAATAACCCATGTGGATATTGGGTTGGTGCATTTTGACTGGCTGGTGGTTTGATCTTGAAGAGGTCGGGCCGGCTTGACAGTGGGCTGTTTTGTTTGAGCATTGATGGGCTTCCATTGAAGATGAGTTTACATGGGCTGAGGCGTGAAGACAAATAGTTTGTTTTGCTAATTAATGATTTTTTTTTATTTTATTATTATTATTATTATTTTTTATTTTATTTTGAGTGTTTGTGAGGATTTTATTTTATTTTATCTCTCCCTCATTCGGATCTGTAATATTTAAGGTATTGTAATAACTCCCCCACCCCGCTTCTTTCTATCCCATTCTTTTATCGCTTTCCCTAACTGTGTGTATGTATATATCTGACATGTCATGCATATCCCTGCTTTACATCCATGATCCATGCATAAGATTTGGCTAAATTTGCATCCTTATGCTTCAATTGATTATCCCATGATTCTGTGTGCTATCGGATGTTTTAAGATGATTCATATGCCATATTCTAGAAGCCAAATCTTTAGTTGCATCTCATGAGTGAATTGCATTAGGATCCTGTATATAAGATCATGCATACTTTACTAACTTTTGTTTTGTAGTTGTTCGAGGGACGTCGGTCAATCTGTGAGTTTTTATGCTTTAGCATTCCATTTGTGTGCGATTTTCTTATTATGTTTAGCATCCTACCATGTGGCTATTTGTTTAAGTGATAAACTGTTTGAATGCCTGTGGATGAAGGCTTGTTGCCTGAATTGGAATGATTCAACGACTGTACGTTTTAGCCCACTTTGTAGTGGCAAATTCACAAACTTTAAGCCCACTTTGTCAAGTGGCAAATTCAAACCCTTTTTGAAAAACAAACATGAAGTTGAATTGTTCCAATTTGGGCAAACTAGTCTATACTTGTATGCTTCACATAGTAAATTTTAGGATTTACAAAAATAATCAGAACATGAACATATAAAGAAATAAAAGTCATATCATGGTTTAGTAGAGGCCGATCTTTTGATCGGGTGAGCGGGGGTGCTCATTATTGACCTTCCCCTCTCATACCTAAGGTTCCGAGCCAAGCATCCTTGGTTACGACGAACAGTGACCTTTGGCACCGAGTCATGGGTTTCCTAATTTCCCAAATATTAGGTGGCGACTCTGAGTTCTGATGACGCAGTCCATTTTTGACAAAATTGCAATAAAATGGATTTTCAATAAAAGTTGCCAAATCTGGACTCTCATCTACGTTTCACATTGCACTCGTGAAACTTGAGATCAAAGAGATCTTGGGAGTCCGAACTGTTTAACGCGCGCGGGTACCCCCCGGGCATGTTACAGTTTTGGCGACTCCGCTGGGGATTTATGAAACCTTAACTCGAACTCCATGATATGACTTTTATTTTCAGTTATATGTTTATTGCATTGCATGCATTGGTGCACTTAAAGTCCCTGTGTTGCCCAGATGTTGGTGGGAACACAGACACACTTTTTGTGACACTACATCTATCTTTACGATACTTTAGAGCCCTTGTGTTGTAACCTTTTAAGATCTGTCAAAAAGGTAGCTCTGCTACGTAGCTCTGCTACGTAGCTCTGCTATTTGGCTTTGCTATCTAAGGTTCTCAGACTCTGAAGAGAGGCTATTTGACTCTTCTGATTTCCTGGGATCTTTATTGGTTATGACCCAAAGGACTCTTTGGTAACGTCACCTTGACTTCAACCCTAGAGTAAAGCCAACCTTGTACATATAGTGAGCTATAGTACCTTTCAAAATTAGGACAGGATGCTCTCCCATTTCCAGGATGTATGATACCACTTGTCTGAATAGTGACACCCTAGATCATTTCAAGCTAGGACAAGGATAACCCTACCCTCTTTAGGGGTGTTTGTTCTCTTTCCTGCTTTATGTGCCATGTATTGGATCTATACAGGGTTCTCAAATTCGAATGAGTGGTTCAGGTTGTTCAGTTTAGCACCATTACTTCAAAAACAAAAGAAAAAAAAATAACAAAAACATAAAATCAAAAAAAAATAAAAAAATGCCGATATCCCACAAAATCGACCATCTCTGTAATTGGGGAGTGACCACCTGTTGATTGGACGGGCTTAATTTTGAATGTTGTCGATGGCCCACACGTTGATTGGCAATTTGAGAATGGTTTTACTCTGAGTTCTGAATTGAGTATTGAGTCTAAGTTTAATTCCAACAAGTTTGTAGAGTTAGAGTCAGGCTCGAGTCAGCCTAATGAGTCAGAGTCTGTTGATTTCGATAGTGCTAACCTAGACATTTCTGTCTTGTCTAGGTCTTCTTTGTCATTTTCTTTTGAGTCTGTGTCATTGCTGAGTTATAGTCTCTTTTCAAAAAAATTCAAAAAAATAAAATATAAAAAAAATGCCATAGAGTCCGCCTACTTTTCTGTGCCTTTAAATCATTGCATTGACCAAAGTTTTTCAAAACTTTTTCCAAAACTCTGATAAAAACGAAGAGGAAGAATTTCCTCGGGATTTGCAAATTTTGATCAACTGAGAGGAAGAGAGGTGTGCTAAGCCTTTGATGAATAAAATCATTTTTGGTAATGTGAGTACTGAGAAGGATCCTGGCTTGGTCAAAATTGGTTCTATCTTATTTTCGTAAAAGTACGAGTGATTAGTCACTTTGTGAAAAGATTTCAAAAACTGTTTTTGCGTGGTCCTACGAAAATATGCCTGGAATTAGTTATACAGCATAGGATCCCTCTTGACTCGAGGTCCGACCTCCTTAGCTCCTTAGCTTTCAAAACCGTGATTTGAAGTATTCCATGATCAATCAAAGTGTAAAGCTTGCATAGCCGAATTAGAAATAGCCCTTGAACTAGGGGCCATGATGTGATTCAAATGGAGGCAGCCCTTCAACTAGGGGCAATAAGGTCGAATATGGTTTAGATTGGAAAGATTCCTTGAACTAGGGGCAATGATGTGATCCAGATTGGAAACAGACCTTGAACTCAGGGCAGAGAATGTGATTTCGATTTAAAACAGCCCTTGAACTAGGGGCAAAAGTGTGAGGCTTGCATAGCTGAAATGGAGGTAGCCCTTGAACTAGGGGCAATAAAGTATTACCCTTGAGAGGCTCGCTGGGCCGAAAACCCGGAAAGGCGACCCAGGCAAAAGTTAGAGCACAAAAAAAAATAAAAAATAAAAAATAAAAAGAAAAATGAAAAGCTCGCAAGGTTGAAAACCCGAAAGGGCGGCTTTGGCAAAAGTTAGAGCGTAAAAGGAGAGTGTCAATACCCGAGTGAACCTTAGCCAGAACTATGTAGAGCCTGTGATTCAGATAAACAACCCTTGAACTAGGGGCAAGAAGGTCAGATGTGAGTTAGATTTGAAGGAGCCCTTGAACTAGGGGCAAAAGGTTGGATGTGATCAAAGAGTTAAAACTGAATCGTCTCCCAATGAAGACCGCCTAGAAAGGCAAAACCCAGAATTTGAAAGAATCAATTTTATTATTAAAGGACAGTTGAGTTCCTATCCACTACACTAGGGGCAACACTAGGGGCAAATTCAGACCCAATTAGCTTAGTCCCTACATCATCATATCTACTGATCAAGTGTAGTAGTCGTTCTTATAGATGGCCTAGAGATTTCACGCCCAATCAACATGGACAAGTTACACTGAAAGTAACCCTTGAGAGGCTCGCTGGGCCGAAAACCCGGAAGGGCGACCCAGGCAAAAGTTAGAGCAGAAAAACAAAAAATAAAAAAAATGATAAAAAAAATGAAAATAAAAAAAAATGATGAAAATGAAAAAAAAAATGAAAAATCAAAAGCTCGCAAGGTTAAAAACCCGAAAGGGCGGCTTTGGCAAAAGTTAGAGCACAAAAGGAGAGTGTCAATACCCGAGTGAACCTTAGCCCGAACTACGATGGCCTGATTCCTATCTTTGGGATACGTAGGTAGCTTCATCTCGAAGTTCGGCCCTAATAATTTTTCAATTCATTCATCTCGTCCATGTTTTCTTGGTGTGTCTTTAGTCGACTTGGTTGTCCTATCCGTGTTTGATTGGTGTATCTTCGTTCTGCTCAGTTCAATTGGTTTGATTTAACTTGGTTCAGTTCGGTTCGATTCGGTTTGGCGGTTCGGTTCGGTTCGGTCCAGTTTTGCTCGACTTCATTCGGTTCGGAGTGGCTCGGTTCGGTTGGCTTGGTTCAGATATCACCTTTGATTATTTGGTTTGGGACTATGCACCCCAATGGTTGATTCCATGTTAGTTGAGTAGTGACCATTTGCAAAAATAGGGTTTGATTAATTTGAATGAAGCTGACTAATTTTTTCGAAAATTGTTCCATTTTTGCAAAACTTGGACCATTCTTTGGATTTGAAAAGGGAAAATTTTCAATGCTCACAGTTTAGCTTACATGATTTGAAACAGAAAATGGAATAAGTATGCTAATCTAACTTTCATGTTGATCAAAACATGTTTACAAAAAAATCAAGAGACAAAAAAAGGTCAAGGCAATGAACTAGGGGCATAGTCGAGTTAGAGATTCTGTCTTCTCCACCACTCGAGTCAACTATTCAGTATATATAAGTGTGTATTCATACCAGTCAAGGTATTCATACCAGTTAGTGTATATAAGTGTGTATTCATACCAGTCAGTGTATTCATACCAATCAGGGTATTCATACCAGTCAGTGTATATAAGTGTGTTCCTTTCATACCAGTCAGTATATTTATACTAGTCGGTGTATTTATACCAATCAGTGTATATAAGTGTGTTTGGATTAATTTGCTTCGTTTTTCAGTTCGTTGGGTCATTTGTTGATTCAGATCAGTAAAGAGTCAATGTCTAATTCAGACTTCAAAAATTCAATCATTCTCAAATTCAATCAAACAAATTATTTTCAAGCTCAAAGTGATATGCCAGTCATGCCAGTGATAAGCAAAAAAAGAAACTGATTTTATTGCAGTTAGGGGAGGACATCCCCGATCACAGAGACACAAAAAAAAAAAACAAAAAAACAAAAAAAAACAAAAAAAAGAGAGAGAGAGAGAGATCTTTTTTCTTCTTTCTTCTCCGGCAGCAGCCCGGCGGCGAAGATTGCAACCGGCTTCATTTGCACACAACTTCGTTGCCTGACTTTACCATCAGCTGCCTCGCTTCGTCTTTACTCCTTCGGAGCTTTTGAAGACTCTACCTCGGCCTTGGCAGAGCTTCCAAAGGAGATTATTCCTCGCCGGCCATCAAATTGGTTGTGCGAAGGAACTCCGAATCGTGTCACGGAGGTCGTCAGTCGTTTCAGCTCTTTGTTCTGCTTTTTCAGCGCGCTAACTTCCCCTCGAGAATCTTTGTACATATGTTGAAGTAAAGAAAGTTGTGCATTCAATCGATGCACCTCACATGTTTTGTTCTGCAGCCGACGGGACAAGTTGGAGACCGCAGTCACGGTCTCCACACATGACCTCAGCGTATACGAGTTTGCTTCGATGTCAGACTGTGCCGCCATGATTTGTTCAACTGACATCGCTGGAAAGTTGAAAACAGGAGAAGGATGAGGAGCTCGTGGTTGAGGTTCAGGGGAGTCGGAATTGGTCATCTCTATCGTAGACTCGTTTAGGTCTGGAAAAAGAGTGAGAGAACCTTGTGAAGAGGCCATGGCAGAGAAGAATAATGCAAAAGAAAGAGGTTACAGAGTGGTGGCAGAGGAAGTTTACAGGCTTTTGCTCTGCCTCTCTCTTTCGCAGACCTCAACTTAAGAAGAGGATGAAGCCAAAGAAGAAGACAAAGAGGGAGAAAGGCTCGAGATGATCTTTGACAAACGAGGCAAGATTGGATTGCCTGTCGATCAGGCGCCGCGATTGTTGAAATCGTGCGCCAGACACGACGCTCGAAGAAGATGAAGGAAGAGAGAGTGAGACAAAAATAGGAAGGGAGAGTGAGACAAAATAGGAGAGGCGGGAGAGTTGTATATATATATATGTATATGTATTGTATAGCTATGTAATGTATATATTTGTTTGAACATTTGGGTCACAAGTGTGGCTTGGGTTCAGTGGTTTGACCCAGTGGTTGAAGAGTGAGAGGCTGACCCTGAGGTAAGGGGTTCGAACCCCACATCAAGTGTTTCTTTTGGTTTGTTTTGATTTTGTGTATATATGTCTCGTATATGTATATATATTTGTTTGCACATCATGTCATAGTCATAAGAGTGGAGTGGCTCAGTGGTTGAGTACTCAGAGGCCAAGCTTGAGGTCAGGGGTTCGAAACCCCACATCCATGCATTTTGTGTTTTTCCTTTCTTTTTGTGTGTTTTGCGTACGTGTGCTGACGTCAGCAAACGGAATATGCCTTCTCAGTAACGGCATCTTCCCACTGACGGTTGCAAACGGAATATTCTATGTCTGTGTATATATCCGTATATGTTTGTGTATAGGTCCGTATATGTCTGTGTTGTATATACCTGTATATATACTGTATATATCTGTGTATATGTCTGTATTTTGTCCGTATATATTTGTGTATATATCCATATATGTTTGTGTATAGGTCCGTATATGTCTGTGTCATATATACGTGTATATATACTGTATATGTCTGTGTCTGTGTATAGGTCTGTTATTTGTCTGTGTATATTGCCGTATTCGTATGTATTTTGTTTGTACATGGTATATGTATACGGTATTTGGTTCGAACATACAATTCCTTCTTTCATTCTGTGCATCTATCGCACAATAATCTCACTTCGTGCACCTACCACTCAAATTTCAATTTCAATTCCATCGCACTGTCTTGTGCATCAATTTCAACCGCCCTGCCTTGGGCATCAAATTCAACCGCCCTGCTTTGGGCACCGCCCTGCCTTGGGCATCAAATTCAATCGCCCTGCTTTGGGCACCGCCCTGCCTTGGGCATCAAATTCAATCGCCCTGCTTTGGGCACCGCCCTGCTTTGGGCACCGCCCTACTTTGGGCATCAAATTCAATCGCCCTGCTTTGGGCACCGCCCTGCTTTGGGCATCAAATTCAATCGCCCTGCTTTGGGCACCGCCCTGCTTTGGGCATCAATTTCAATCGCCCTGCTTTGGGCACCGCACTACTTTGTGCATCAATCGCCCTGCCTTGGGCACCGCACTACTTTGTGCATCAATCACCCTGCCTTGGGCACCGCACTGCTTTGTGCATCAATTTCAACCGCCCTGCCTTGGGCATCAAATTCAACCGCCCTGTTTTGGGCACCGCCCTGCCTTGGGCATCAAATTCAACCGCCCTGCTTTGGGCACCGCCCTGCCTTGGGCATCAAATTCAATCGCCCTGCTTTGGGCACCGCCCTACTTTGGGCACCGCCCTGCCTTGGGCATCAAATTCAATCGCCCTGCTTTGGGCACCGCCCTGCCTTGTGCATCATTCAATAGCCCTGCCTTGGGCACCGCACTACTTTGTGCATCAATTTCAATCGCCCTGCTTTGGGCACCGCACTGCTTTGTGCATCAATTTCAATCGCCCTAACCTTCCCTCTCTCCGTATAAAAATACGTTGAGATACGCCTGTTGGTTAGGCCTTCAATCGCCCTGCTTTGGGCACCGCACTGCTTTGTGCATCAATTTCAATCGCCTTAACCTTCCCTCTCTCCGTATAAAAATATGTTGAGATACGCCTGTTGGTTAGGCCATTCAATCGCCCTGCTTTGGGTACCGCACTGCTTTGTGCATCAATTTCAATCGCCCTAACCTTCCCTCTCTCCGTATAAAAATACGTTGAGATATGCCTGTTGGTTAGGCCATTCAATCGCCCTGCTTTGGGCACCGCACTGCTTTGTGCATCAATTTCAATCGCCCTAACCTTCCCTCTCTCCATATAAAAATACGTTGAGATACGCCTGTTGGTTAGGCCATTCAATCGCCCTGCTTTGGGCACCGCACTGCTTTGTGCATCAATTTCAATCGCGCTATCTTGCGCATCGCACCATCTTGTACACTCTCCCGGGTCTAGGAGACCTTAAATCCTCTAAAGGTGTAATTCCTTTGGTGTTTGTCGTGCCCGAACGACTTCAATCGGTCTGGAATAGTCACCTGACTGTGTTTGTAATGAGTTTCTAGGAGATCAACTGAGACGGTGGAAACTAGAGTTCGAATGGCGATGCCTAGAACGCAAAAGGTTCGGGATTTCCGAGACTAAAGCCTGGTTTAAATACCCAGGGGTGTATCCCCGGCTTGAAATCTGTATGGTAGCCCCATAGGTTGAGATAGCTTGTATGCGCCTCAACTCTGGAGACTGAACCAACCTAGTCTGTCACCTTGTTGGAGAATAGGGAAAGTTGCAAACATAGCCAGTATTCCATGACATTGTATTGCATTGCATAAATCCAAACCCGGCTTCGCGTAAGGCGTATAAGTCCAACTTTCAAACCGGCTTCGCGTAAGCGTATAAGTCCACTCGTTAAATCGGCTTCGCGTAGCGTATAAGTCCACTCGTTAAATCGGCTTCGCGGAAGCGTATAAGTCCACTCGTTAAATCGGCTTCGCGTAAGCGTATAAGTCCACTCGTTAAATCGACTTCGCGTAAGCGTATAAGTCCACTCGTTAACTCGGCTTCGCGTAGCGTGTAAGTCCACTTGCCAACTCGGCTTCGTGTAGCGTGTAAGTCCACTTGCCAACTCGGCTTCGCGTAGCGTATAAGTCCACTCGTTAAATCGGCTTCGCGGAAGCGTGTAAGTCCACTCGTTAAATCGGCTTCGCGGAAGCGTATAAGTCCCCTCGTTAAATCGGCTTCGCGTAAGCGTATAAGTCCACTCGTTAAATCGGCTTCGCGTAGCGTGTAAGTCCACTTGCCAACTCGACTTCGCGGAAGCATATAAGTCCACTCGTTAAATCGGCTTCGCGGAAGCGTATAAGTCCACTCATTAAATCGGCTTCGCGGAAGCGTATAAGTCCACTCGTTAAATCGGCTTCGCGTAAGCGTATAAGTCCACTCGTTAAATCGGCTTCGCGTAGCGTATAAGTCCAATCGTTAAATCGGCTTCGCGTAGCGTGTAAGTCCACTTGCCAACTCGGCTTCGCGTAGCGTGTAAGTCCACTTGCCACCCCGGCTTCGCGTAAGCGTATAAGTCCAATCTTAAAAATCGGTTAAAAACAGCAGGTGCGCCTGTCTGTTTATACCGCCCCTTCTCCTCTCGCGTGAGACGAGTTTGGATGTTGATTCACTTAGTTAAAAACAGCAGGTACGCCTGTCTGTTTATACCACCCCTTCTCCTCTTGCGTGAGACGCGTTAGGATGTTGATGTCTCTCAGTTGAGGTCTTCCCTCTCTTGCATAATCATGAATTTTCAAGCAAACCGGCTTCGCGAAGCGTGTAAGTCCAACTTTCAAACTGCATTTTGTGTATATCATTTGCATTCTGCCCCTGAACTACGCTGGTTTGATTCCTCGCAAGGGGATACGTAGGCAACCTTCGGGTTCAACCACATGCATTGCATTTTGTGTGATTGCCCAAGTCTTACGGCCTTGTCAAAAGGGTCGTCTTCTGGCTTTGACATTCACTCACGTCATTTCATGACTTTGAGCTCTGTCAAAGAGAGGCAACTGTAGACACCCCATTTTGACCGGCCCTAAGACTTGGGCATTTTATTTTGACTACCCTCACCAAAAAAATCAAATTTAAGTTTTAATTCCAAACCTCACCCATTTTGGCCATCACTCGTATTTTTGTTAATTTGTAGTGTTTATGTGTGTACAGATTAAATTAGGTGTGTGCATATCTTTTAAGTATGTTTTATATTAATTGAGAACTAAATTAAAAACAAAAATATATATATATAGATGAAAAAAATAAAAAAATAGAAAATAAAGAAATGGGACGGTGGTGGTAGAGAATATAATCATAATGTTTTGTAATGAGTGATCTGAGGGAGTGGGTGAAGTGGGATGGTTGGATCATTAAAAATAAAAAAAAGAGGAGACATACAGCACTCACGGCAGGTGAGGTTCAGAGAAGAAATAAAAAAAAAGAAAAGAAAAAGAGGAGACACATGCATGCACATGGGGGAGAGAAGAATGGAGACACCCAATTCAGAGGGCCCTCTCTCTAAGATTCCACTCAAACACCCACATACACTCAAAGACAGCACATACAGCACATGGGGTGAGTGGGTTCGGGATTTTGAAAATAAAAAGAGCAGAAGACACACTGTTTTGGTGGGGGAGAGGGCGGACACAAAAAAGAAAAGACATGCACTAATCTCTCTCTCTCTCTCGGCTTGGAGAGAGGAGGAGGGGATATCACCACACCAACCCGGCACACCCACCTTGACACACCACCTCTCACACCACCACAGACCCAGCAGCTCACGGACTGATAGACCACCATCACCCACGGCTCTCACAACACAGCACCACCAACCCTGCCATCCTCTCCTTCGCTCCATCCACGACAGCACCATTCACACCATCATCCAGCACCATGCACCTCCCACACCACAGCACACCAGCCAAGCTCACACACACTCCACACACCATCACTGATACACACACTCACCCACCTCACTCCCCCTCGGCATGACCAACCTCACTCACCCATCACCAACCCACCTCTCGCCCATGCATGACAACACACCTCTCTCTCTTCTCTCTCTAACACACATCATACACCCAGCACACCACCGGGGACATCACAGCCAGCACACCCCAAGCACACACCCACACACGGCAGTAGCAACCCATCACCAACCCACCTCTCACCCATGCATGACAACACACCTCTCTCTCTTCTCTCTCAGCACACAGACCCAGCACACCACCGACACAGCATACTCACACACATGCACAAGGCCAACGGCTCTCTCCCTCCTTCTTCCTCTCTCTCTCTCTATACACTCTCTCAATCATCCCTGCACAGCATGTATCACACACATTCGCTCTATATAATCTGATCCAATTTTGCTCCTCATGTGTCAGTTTTTAGGAAACTATTTGGGTTCAAATGTTTTGATTTTCTTTGTTTTCTGATTTATTTTGGTGGGTGTGATTGATTATACTCAGGGAGAAGTAACTCACAAGTGAGTGAGTTGTTGTGAAAGATGGCTCAGATTCTGCTTCATGGAACTCTTCATGTTACTATCTATGAGGTCGATAGGTTGCATACTGGTGGACCTATGGACATATTCAAAAGGAATAATAACCCATGTGGATATTGGGTTGGTGCATTTTGACTGGCTGGTGGTTTGATCTTGAAGAGGTCGGGCCGGCTTGACAGTGGGCTGTTTTGTTTGAGCATTGATGGGCTTCCATTGAAGATGAGTTTACATGGGCTGAGGCGTGAAGACAAATAGTTTGTTTTGCTAATTAATGATTTTTTTTTATTTTATTATTATTATTATTATTTTTTATTTTATTTTGAGTGTTTGTGAGGATTTTATTTTATTTTATCTCTCCCTCATTCGGATCTGTAATATTTAAGGTATTGTAATAACTCCCCCACCCCGCTTCTTTCTATCCCATTCTTTTATCGCTTTCCCTAACTGTGTGTATGTATATATCTTGACATGTCATGCATATCCCTGTTTTACATCCATGATCCATGCATAAGATTTGGCTAAATTTGCATCCTTATGCTTCAATTGATTATCCCATGATTCTGTGTGCTATCGGATGTTTTAAGATGATTCATATGCCATATTCTAGAAGCCAAATCTTTAGTTGCATCTCATGAGTGAATTGCATTAGGATCCTGTATATAAGATCATGCATACTTTACTAACTTTTGTTTTGTAGTTGTTCGAGGGACGTCGGTCAATCTGTGAGTTTTTATGCTTTAGCATTCCATTTGTGTGCGATTTTCTTATTATGTTTAGCATCCTACCATGTGGCTATTTGTTTAAGTGATAAACTGTTTGAATGCCTGTGGATGAAGGCTTGTTGCCTGAATTGGAATGATTCAACGACTGTACGTTTTAGCCCACTTTGTAGTGGCAAATTCACAAACTTTAAGCCCACTTTGTCAAGTGGCAAATTCAAACCCTTTTTGAAAAACAAACATGAAGTTGAATTGTTCCAATTTGGGCAAACTAGTCTATACTTGTATGCTTCACATAGTAAATTTTAGGATTTACAAAAATAATCAGAACATGAACATATAAAGAAAATAAAAGTCATATCATGGTTTAGTAGAGGCCGATCTTTTGATCGGGTGAGCGGGGGTGCTCATTATTGACCTTCCCCTCTCATACCTAAGGTTCCGAGCCAAGCATCCTTGGTTACGACGAACAGTGACCTTTGGCACCGAGTCATGGGTTTCCTAATTTCCCAAAATATTAGGTGGCGACTCTGAGTTCTGATGACGCAGTCCATTTTTGACAAAATTGCAATAAAATGGATTTTCAATAAAAGTTGCCAAATCTGGACTCTCATCTACGTTTCACATTGCACTCGTGAAACTTGAGATCAAAGAGATCTTGGGAGTCCGAACTGTTTAACGCGCGCGGGTACCCCCGGGCATGTTACAACGGCCGCTCTACGGTCGCTCAAGTGCAACTTTTGTCGCTCGAGCGGTCTGCAAAAATGGTAAACTTCTGGGAGCATGCATTTTACGCTAGAGCCAACTTTTGGTCACTCGAGCGGATGTGCAAAATCGATAGTGGTTGCTTGAGCGCAAAATCTGTCGCTTGAGTGGAGAAGCTGAATTTTGGAATTTCCAGATTCGCTTCCAAGCTTCAAAACTCGAATTCAAAGCAATAAATCATATTCTTTGGGCCAAAAGCTTAAGGAAACATGTGTAAACTTGGAAAACATCATGAATTCAAAATCATTTCACCAAATCAAGGTTCAAAAACTTGAGAATTGTGTAAAATCAAACTTGGTATATCATAAACATAACATGTATGAAGTATCTTGGCTTCAAAGCTTTCAAAACTTGTTCAAATGAGATGTTAAGCACAAAAACATGTTGAACTCTTAAAACAAAGACAAGGGGAGTACATACGTGTGAGAATTCTTTGCAATCAAACTCAAAATGTGGTGAAATGAACATGCATGCATGATATGATCCAAATTCTCTTAATTCTAGCTCAATTCTCATTTCAATCCATCTCTTTCACTTGAATTCTTACATGAACTAACTCAATTACACAACTAGAAATTGATTTCTTATCTTAGATGCTTACTTGTGTTCTAGAGGTTCAATTGCTTGAGTTTCCAAGTCCAAACCTTCAATTCTCTACAATTCTTCCTCCATCCCTTGAGCTCAAACTCTCTCTAGACTTCTCTCTCTCTCCCCCACGTTTTGGCTCCCAAATAAGAATGTAAAAATGTATTCTATAGCCTACTATGCCTTATATAGGCCTAATTAAGAAGGCGTAATTAAACTTGGCTTAAACTAAGCAAACAGGTATTATTTATTCTAATTAATTTGTTTCGAATCGAATTTCAATTAAACCTACCATAACATTCTAAAAAACCCAAATAACATATATCTAAAGTCAATTTCGTGATCGGACGTCGATAAGGCCTTCAATCCGCTGAATGAAACAGAAACACAAACATATATTTCTATGATAAACAGATAGAAACACAAATAATGCAACACGCATGCAATTAATTCAGAATTTCGTCTTAATTACTTATTAGGCATCCTTAATTGTGGATTAATAGTTAATCACAGGTCGGGATTGTTACAAGTAGTAATATACTCTGTTTTGGAAATGAAAACTTTTTTATTTATTGATAAAAAATTTACAAGGAAAATGGGTGTTTGTAGATTGTTGGATTGCTAGAGTATTGTTTGCTCTAAAAAAGCTTGAGAACCAGATTTCTTTCTTAATTTCAACTATACTCTAAGTAACCTGTGTCCCCTTTTGCTCTCCCTCAAGGCCTTTATATAGGCACCTTGTGGATTTCGAAGTTTGGACTTCAACCTAATCTATAAACATAAAATATTTTATATATTATATTTTATTGTTACTAGAAGACAAACAAACAGGTGGTACGGTCACATGCTGATTTATTTATGAGCAAGAGATACTTGGTGGTGTAGTCACATGGAAGTATAATTTTCAGCCCATAGTTTTGCCAAACTACCCATGGTTTTATCAATCCATTGCATTGTTTAGATTCCATAACCCCTCATCACCCATGATATCACTAAGATCATAGTTTTCATCTTATTCTTCAAATATCTCCTCCTATCCTTCTAGATCTTATTCTATCATATATTTTTCCAAAAATTTACATCCTCCTTCACATAAATATGTTCCCAAATCTATCTATTCAAATAATCATATACTAATTCATAAGACAATCTTGGAACAATTATTTTTTCCGCCAAGAATGGTGTTATTGCAAACGTAGTCCTTCTATAATGAACTAATTTGAAACCAACTCTTGCTAATTCTGTAGTTTCGTGAGATATTATGCCATTGCTTCTGTTGGATCTAATATAAAAGTTTTGGCCCAATCTTTGAACCAATCACATTTGTAAGGGATCACGTCTTTCTTGACTTTGATTTTTATAAAATAATGAGCTGCATTTAGAAGTTCATCCTTTACCTCCATTTGGGCAGTTGTAAATGTAATGAGTGCCATGCTTGGATATTATTTATAGACTTCATAAATTCTCCTGAATATGAATTGTTGGAATTTGGTGAGCTGAGAGAACATAGTACTCTATAGGTGAGGTGGAACGTCGAATGTATTGATTATTCTCAATTTCCACATTTGAACCAAATAATCTCTTGGGCTGATGACTTTTTCTAGATCGAATGAAACTTTTAACATTCTATAACTATACAAGTTTGTCCGTCCGTT
Source organism: Camellia japonica (assembly GCA_030407325.1). Taxonomy (NCBI): domain Eukaryota; kingdom Viridiplantae; phylum Streptophyta; class Magnoliopsida; order Ericales; family Theaceae; genus Camellia; species Camellia japonica. Next base: position 41,322,681 of record JAPPVO010000016.1, on the reverse strand, counting down.
GAAGTAGCACCATTGAGATCCTAGATAGGTGATACAATCTTCATACCATTTTAGAAATAACTTAATAAAAGTACATCTTCTTATTTTTTCTTAGATGTCATAGGGAAGTTGAAGAAATAAATATGATATTTCTAATTGTAAAAAAGCTTTGGCAACTAAATGGGTTGTCTTAATAAGCTCGTTCACAAAATGACTATTCCCTACTACCTGCATTTTTCTGATAATTTCAGTGCTGTCTTGCGTCACCAAGTCCAGCACTTTTTGAGTCTCTACCAGGAGTGTTTCATTCTCTGGCGGTGTAAGTCTTGTGGATGTGGATGCCATCTACAAGTTCTTGAGTTGAGTATCTGCTAAACTATCTTTATTACCATTAATATGTTCTATATCAAATGTAAATTGTTTTAACCAGAATTGCCATTGTAAAAGCCTCCATTGTGCCTGCATATTAAATAAATTCTTATTTACAACGTCTAGTAGGCCTTTGCAGTCAATTCTTATTAAAAACGATTTTTGCACCAAAAATATTAAAAACTTTTCAATTCATTTTATTATGGCTAATAACTTTCTTTCCATGGTGGGATAATTACATTCAGCTAGATTAAAACTTCCACTACAATATTACATAGTTGATTATTTTCTTTTATTTTTAACACTGTGGTCCAGTGATTGTTACTTGCATTGGTTTCTAGTACTAGTTCATCATTTTCATTAGAAAGAGTTAGGGTAGGTAAATCTTTACATTTTTCTTTTAAGAATTTTACTAAAGTGGAGTCGGCTGAGTTCTAAGTCCAACTCTCATCAATTTTTAGTTTCTTTTGTAAAGATTTTCTTATTTTGGCTAAGTCTTTTATAAAATCTGAGACATAAATTAAACATTTTAAAAATCTTTCTAATTGTTTTCTATCTGTGATTTTATTAGGAAATTTATTAATTTTTTCAAGAATATGATTTTACATTTTTATTAATCCTACATTGTTTTCAAGTTCTAAGAATTCTATTTTCTTTTGTACATACACGCATTTCTTTTCACCTAATACTATTCCATGTTTTTCATATTTTTCTATTATTATTTTGATATCTAATCTATGTTGCTCTATGGATCTAGAGAAAATTAAAATATCATCTATATATACAAGACAAATATTATTCAATTCTTTAAAGACATTATCAGTTTTTTTTTTAAAAATATTTGACGTGCATTTTTTAACCCTAATGGCATTACAAAGTCCTTGTGGTGCACCGAAGACTGTTGGTGGGATACTGTCTTTAGCCATTTTTAATTTCAGTATCCACTTTTACAGTCCATTTTGGAGAACTAGAAGGCACCATGTATTCTGTTAAAAATGAATTGTTTATTTGGAATAAAATAACTATCTCTTTTAGTATTATCATTTAATTTTTTTTTACTATTCTAACTTTTCCTCTTTTAATCTCAGCATGATTTCTAACTATAAAGGTTGGACTATTATGTAGACTATTACTATCTCTAATTAGACATTTCCTTTTGAGATCTTCTATTTCTTTTCTAAATTCTTCTATATCATTATAAGTATATACCATTTGTTTTATTATAATTATTTTATTAGGGTTGATTAGGTTTAATTTAGTTATACTTTTATCTTTGTGCCAAAATTTAATGGGTCGTCGCTATATGAATTTTTATATCTTTCATGTTGTTCTTTTTGAATTTTTTCTTAAATACTAATTTCTTTAATACTAGTATAGTTTCGAGCCTGGTTAGAGAGATTATCATTATAAGAAATATCATAAAAAGTTATATGAAACTTTTGAAAATAATATATGTTGGGTATACCTCCTTATTGGAGTGTGGGACCCAATTGGTTTACTAAAAGAGTTTTCATTTGGTTTGGTTTAGGTATAATATATTTTTTAATATATTATATCTAATTTATGGAGACCCAATTCAATTTGGTAACAATTAGGGTTTGATAAAACAAACTCAAGAATCAACCCCATATATATATATATATATATATATATGTGGCTTTGTTTTTTGGTGCAACAGAGAGTGCGGCTGCTATAATATACTTGATTAATCAGTTCTTGCCTTTGGAATTGGTGGACTAGTAGTGTTTTTGATCAAGTTCGGTGGGTTATTGTGCTCGGTTCGTAGCTTCTATTGCCTTTGATTCGAAGTTGATTTGGGTTATTATTTTGGGTCTTCTTCAACTCTGGTTTTAAAGATTTTGGTTCATCTATTTGGTGAGGTCTTTCCTCTTATTTATTTGTGATTATTTGGCATTCACCTAAGGGTGGTTTGTGAGACCATTCGTGTCTCGTTTGTAATCGTTTGGAAACTGTTTGGTTGATAGTGGAATCAGATTTTGATCCCGTGGACGTACCTCACATTGAGGGAACCACGTAAAAATTCTTGTGTTGCTTTTGATTTAATTTTTCCGAATTAGTTTTTATTCCCATTGATTGATTTACTAGTGGAGAATCACATATTTTCCCTAACAACTGGTATCAGAGCTTACGGTTTATTTGGGTCTATTTATTTGTGTAAATCAATGGAGGGGAATGTTGGTCGCATGTCTAGCTTCAATGGAAGTAATTGGGTAACTTGGAAAACTAAAATGGAGGACCTATTATTTTGTAAAGATTTGTATGGACCTATTGAGGGTGATAGTGGCAAACCCGAAGGTATGAAAGATGATGAGTGGAAGAGGCTTAATTGAAAAGCCGTTGGTGTTATCCGTCAATGGATTGATGACAGTATGTTTCATCATGTTGCTACTGAAACTTCAGCACATGATTTATGGAAAAAATTAGAAGGCCTTTATGATAGAAAATCAGCCACAAATAAAGCCTTTTTGTTTCGTAAGTTGGTTAATTTAAAATATAAAGAGGGCAGCCCTATTTCAGAACATCTGAATGAAATAAAGAGTATTGTTAACCAACTTGCTTCTATGAAAATTGTTTTTGATGATGAGTTGCAGGCTTTGATGCTACTTAGTTCTTTGCCCGAAAGTTGGGAGACTTTGGTTGTGACCGTTAGTAATTCGGCGCCCGATGGAGTTGTCACAATGGGCTAAGTCACTAGTAGCCTGTTGAATGAAGAAACTAGAAGAAAATCAGCGGGTTCCTCTCATTCAGAAGCATTTGTTGTGAGAGGCCGAAGTAAAACAAGGGGGAGGAGTAAGACTCCTCATGGTCGTGATCAAAGCCGTGACAAATCAAAAGATGGTTCTTTTTCAAAGAAAGACATTGAGTGCTATTATTACCATGAGAAAGGGCACATGAAGCGAGAATGTCGAAAGCTCAAGAACAAGGAGAAAATGCGTGACAAAAGTGTGGATAAGAAGCAAGAAGATACAACGGCAGTTACTACCGATGATCTCATGGTCGTTTGTGAAGATGATTGTATCAATTTTGTGGGCCAAGAGAGCAATTGGGTGATTGATTCGGGTGCTTCTTTTCATGTGACTTCTCGAGTTGATTTCTTCACTACCTACACCAAAGGAGATTATGGTTCTGTTCGAATGGGTAATGAAGGTTTGTCCAAGATTATTGGCATGGGTAATGTTTGCTTGAAAAAAAATTTGGGCTGCAAGTTGTTGCTTAAAGATGTGAGGCATGTTCCCGACATTCACCTCAATTTGATCTCTACTGGGAAGCTAGATGATGAAGGCTTCAACAACAAATTTGGTGATGGAATATGGAAGCTCACAAAGGGTTCTTTGGTGGTGACTAAGTGCAAGAAGACTCATACACTTTATTCGATGCAAGGAAAAATTTGTAAAGGTGTTGTCAATGCACTTGAAGATGATACTTTTACCGAATTGTGACACAAGCGGCTTGGCCACATGAGTGAAAAGGGGCTGCAAGTATTGTTCAAGAAAGAGCTTCTACCCGGTTTGAAAGGTACACATCTCAAAACTTGTGTTCATTGTTTGGCGGGTAAACAACATAGAGTTTCTTTTCATAAAAATGTTGCTTCTAGAAAAGAAAATGTTTTGGAGTTGATTAATTCGGATGTTTGTGGTCCTTTAAAAGTTAGAACACATGGTGGTGCACTTTATTTTGTTACTTTCATTGATGATTATTCAAGGAAAGTTTGGGTTTTTCTACTAAAAACTAAAGATCAAGTTCTAGAAGTATTTAAACATTTTCAGGCCATGGTTGAAAAGAGAAACAGGGCATAAATTGAAGTGTATCCGATCAGACAATGGTGGTGAATACATTGGGCCATTTGATGAGTATTGTCGCAGCCAAGGTATTCAGTATCAAAAGACAGTTAAGAAGACTCCTCAACAAAATGGAGTTGCCGAGAGGATGAACCGCACCATTGTGGAAAGAACAAGGTGTTTGCTTTCACAAGCTAAATTGCCAAGATCCTTTTGGGGTGAGGCATTGAAGACAGTGGTTGACGTGATCAATTTGTCTCTTCCTATCCTTTGAATGGTGATGTTCTAGAAAGAGTTTGGACCAGCAAAGATGTGTCTTATGAGCACTTGAAAGTGTTTGGTTGCCGAGCTTTTGTTCACATTCCAAAGGATGAGAGGTCCAAGCTTGATAGTAAGTCAAGATAATGTATTTTTCTTGGCTATGGGCGTGATGAATTCGGGTATAGATTGTGGGATCCGGTCGACAAGAAAGTCATTCGAAGCCGTGATGTTGTGTTTCTTGAAGACCAAACAATTGAAGACTTTGGCAAAGGTGATCAACCGGAGCCAAAAACTAGTAATCTCATTGACATGGATCCATCTCCTTCATCTTCAGTTGATGATGAAAACGGGGGAGATGTACAGCCACCTATTGAAGATGTGGAGGATGATGCTAATCCTAATGAAGTTGAGCCAGAAATTGAGGAAGAGCATCCAACTCAAGAACCACCACCACAACTTGAGTTGAGGAAATCTACAAGGGACCGACAACCTTCAAGAAAGTATCCTCCCAATGACTTTGTGTTGATTTTCGATCAAGGGGAGCCTGAGAGCTACCAAGAAGCAATTGAGCATGCAAAGAAAAGTGATTGGAAAAATGCCATGGAAGAGGAGATGAACTCCTTACTTGAAAATCACACCTATGATTTAGTGAAGTTGCCTAAGGGGAAGAAAATTCTGAAAAATAAGTGGGTTTTCAAATTGAAGAATAATGGCAAGACTTTGAGGTACAAAGCACGTCTTGTTGTGAAAGGCTTTGGGCAAAAGAAAGGTATTGACTTTGACGAGATTTTCTCACCGGTTGTAAAGATGTCTTCTATTCGGGTTGTACTTGGCATGGCTGCAAGTATGAACCTTGAAGTTGAGCAACTTGATGTGAAGATCGCATTTCTTCATGGTGATCTTGAAGAAGAAATTTACATGGAGCAACCGGAAGGTTTTGTGGAAAAAGGGAAAGAGAAATTTGTTTGCAAATTGAAGAAAAGTTTATATGGTCTCAAGCAAGCCCCGCGGCAATGGTACAAAAAATTTGACTTTTTCAAGATAAATAATGGTTTTTCTAAAACCATTTTGGACCATTGTGTCTTTATGAAAAATTTCCCAGATGGAAAATTTATTATTCTTTTGCTTTATATTGATAACATGTTAATTGTGGGTCAAGATTCTACCATGATAAACAGGTTGAAATTGGAGTTGAGCAAGTCTTTTGCTATGAAAGATTTGGAACCGGCAAAGCAAATACTTGGTATGAAAATTGTTCGTGATCGCAAAGAGGGGCTGATTTGGTTGTCTCAAGAAAGCTACATTGAGAAAGTTTTTGAGAGGTTCAACATGGATAAAGCAAAGCCGGTTGGTTGTCCACTTGTGGGTCACTTCAAGCTTAGTTCGAATCAATGTCCTACAAGTGAGAAAGACAAAGAAGAGATGTTAAAAATTCCTTATGCTTCAGCAGTTGGTTCTTTGATGTACGCCATGGTTTGTACAAGGCCGGATATTGCTCACGCTGTTGGTGTGGTGAGTCATTTTCTCTCTAATCCGGGTAAAGAACATTGGGCAGCAGTAAAATGGATTCTAAGGTATCTTCGAGGGACTTCGAAGGTGTGTTTGTGTTTTGGGGATAGTAAGCCGATGCTTGATGGGTTCACAGATTCTGACATGGCCGGTGATGTTGATTCTAGGAAATCTACTACGGGGTATTTGATGACTTTTGCAGGGGGAGCTGTGGCATGTCAATCTAAATTACAAAAATATGTTGCTCTCTCAACTACCGAAGCTGAATTTATTGCCATTACAGAAGCTTGCAAAGAAGGTTATGGTTGAAGAAATTTTTGCAAGAGTTGGGTTTAAAGCAAGAAAAGTATGTGCTTTATTGTGATAGTCAAAGTGCTATTCACTTGAGTAAAAATTCTACTTTTCATTCGAGATCGAAACACATTGATGTGAGATACCATTGGATTCGTGATGTGTTAGATTCAAAATTGTTACAACTCGAAAAGGTTCACACAGATGATAATATTTCAGATATGTTGACAAAGACTTTGTCGAGGGACAAATATTTAAAATGTCGAACTTTGGCGGGTATGGTTGATTTCTCCACCTAAGTCGGTAGAGGGAGAATTGTTGGGTATACCTCCTTATTGGAGTGTGGGACCCAATTGGTTTACTAAAAGAGTTTTAATTTGGTTTGATTTAGGTATAATATATTTTTTAATATATTATATCTAATTTATGGAGACCCAATTCAATTTGGTAACAATTAGGGTTTGATAAAACAAACTCAAGAATCAACCCCATATATATATATATATATATATATGTGGCATTGTTTTTTGGTGCAACAGAGAGTGCGGCTGCTATAATATACTTGATTAATCAGTTCTTGCCTTTGGAATTAGTGGACTAGCAGTGTTTTTGATCAAGTTCGGTGGGTTATTGTGCTCGGTTTGTTGCTTCTATTGCCTTTGATTCGAAGTTGATTTGGGTTATTATTTTGGGTCTTCTTCAACTCTGGTTTTAAAGATTTTGGTTCATCTATTTGGTGAGGTCTTTCCTCTTATTTATTTGTGATTATTTGGAATTCACCTGAGGGTGGTTTGTGAGACCATTCGTGTCTCGTTTGTAATCGTTTAGAAACTATTTGGTTGATAGTGGAATCGGATTTTGATCCCGTGGACGTACCTCACATTGAGGGAACCACGTAAAAATTCTTGTGTTACTTTTGATTTAATTTTTTTACATTAGTTTTTATTCCCATTGATTGATTTACTTGTGGGGAATCACATATTTTCCCTAACAATATGGTAGGTAATAAAACAAGAAAAGCAACTTACCTTAATATTGATAGGGGGGGAGGAATGACTTACTTTAATGTAAGTATATTTTAATTTTGAAGTCTTAGTTTGTAAATAATATAAACTTAATTTTGTCTTATAATACTCTATGATTGATAAGTTGTAATGTAGTGTATATGATTACATAATATACAATAAAATATCACAAATTAATTAAAAAATAAAGAATTTTCATATATTTTTTATGAAATATAACATTACTCAACTTTATAATATTATAAAAATTCGACTCGCCAAACGTGACTCGACGAATGCAGTTGAAGTGACCTTTCAAGACCGTTGAATTGCAGCATGGGCAATTGGTTTTAGCCTATTCAATAAAGTTCCCGAAGTGACTATTCAATAAAAGTCCCAAAGTGGCAACCAATGGTTCATATTTAATCAAACGACAATGCTACGTAATTCAAATTTTGTGGCTTAAAAGTGGTTCAAATGACCAAAACGACGTCGTTTTGAATACAGAACAACATAAAAATGGTCAAAACGACGTCATTTTGGCCATTTGAGCCACTTTTGAGCCACAAAATTTGAGCTACGAGACATTTTCCTTAATCAAATTGGCACTGTGGGAATATGATCCAGCATTTTTCCTTCAGAGCCACTACAAATTCAGTAGGAGAAAGAAAGGAAAAAAAAAAAACATAAACTTATCATAAATTTAATATGAATGGCTGAGATTCACGAACTTAGCTTCACCATACAAAGTTTAAATATATGTACATTATTGATAAAAAAAAATTATGATAATTTTATTATAACTTTTGTAGTTGTCTAAAATTTTCCAACTTCCCTTGAATCCTTATTTATTAGTTACCATTTAAGCAATTGATGGCAAGCAGGAGATCATCTATTTTTAAAAATTTTCCACTCCATATTAATTTTTTCACAATCAAACAATTGTGTCTCGAGATTACTTTATTTTGATAGTTTTATCATATTGTCCAATCTATCTATCTATCTATCTATCTATATACTATATAAGGAAAATAGAATTTTTAGGAAGATACTTTTTAAAAGTTTTAAATTCTCATTTTAAAATTATTAAATTTTCTTAATTTTAAATTATTAAGAAAGTTTCTATTGACTAACTTTCATTTAACTTTTATTTTACAATTTCACATCAAGAAAAGAAAGAAAAAGTGAATTGTTTCACTTACATAAAATGAATCTTATACTCCATTTATATAAGCAAAAAGAGATGTTTAGTGAGAAACCTTATGATCAATATCTGATACTAATTTTTTTTTATTTTCTTAACTTTAAACAATTAAGAAAATTCCCATTAGTTAACTTCCATTTAACTTTTATTTTACAATCTCATATAAAGGTTTTGATTTTAAAGATAATTTTGTATGAGATTTTGAAACTCTCTTAATATCTTTCTTTAAAAATATTCTTTTGTAAAATATATAGATATATTGATAATATCAACGTCTCTCTTACTACTCCTTAATACAAAAATTATGAGATAATTATGATAATTTTAAATTTAAAACTTATAAATCATGGGATATATTATTATAATTTTAAATTTATATTGTGTCAATTTTAAATTTAAATTAATGGATTGCTTTCCATATTTAGTGATAGTTTAAATTTTAATAAAATAAAATTTAAAAATTTTAATTAATTAATTTTTGTGAAGTTAGTTGGTTTTTTGACTTAACTGATTAAGCTAAATTATTTTTTGTTTTAATGATTTGCTAGTTTAACCGTGATTTTAACGGTTTTACCAAAATATATTAGTTAGATTTGTTTGATTCAAAATAAACTAAAGAACTGAGATTGCTTGATTAGAAATAAATTTCTTACCCAAACAATTGTAAATTTTTATTTTACAATCCCACATCGGGAAAAGAAAAAAAAGAGTTGTTTCACTTATATAAAACGAATCTTATAAAGAGGTTTTGAGAGACAAGCCTTCTACAACCTCCAAACTCTCATCTAAAATTATTAAATTTTCTTAATTTTAAACAATTAAGAAAATTGTCATTAGCTAGCTTCCATTTACCTTTTATTTTACAATCCCACATCAGAACAAAAAGAAAAAAAGTGAATTGTTTTACTTACATAAAGTGAATCTTATGCTCACATTTATATAAATTATTGAATTTTCTTAATTTTAAACAATTACGAAAATCTTTATTGGCTAGCTTCCATTTGACTTTTATTTTACAATCCCACATCGAAAAAAGAAAGAAAATATGAATTGTTTCACTTACATAAAGTGAATTTTATACTCCTATTTATATAAGTAAAAGGAGATTTTTAATAAAAGACCCTATGATCAATATCTCGTACCAATTTTTATTTTATTTTATTTTAAAATTTTAAAAGGAGATTTTTTGATGTTTCAGTTCAAGATTATTTAAATTTTAAAATAAAATTTAAAAATTTTAATTAATTAATTTTGTTGTAAATTGGTTCGTCTTTTGACTTATCCGATTAGGTTGAATCGTTTTCGGTTTGACTAATTCACTAGTTTAATCACGGTTTTAGCTGTTTTATCAAAATATATTGCCTAGATTTGCTTGATTTGAAATAAACTAAGATTGACCTTATTAAAAATTGAACGATTGAGATTGCTTGATTAGAAATGAACTTCCCGTCCAAACGGCTATTAACTTTTATTTTACAATCTCACATCAGGAAAATGAGGGAAAAAATGAGTTATTTCACTATATAAATCTTATTCTTCCATTTAATATTGTAGTGTTGTGTATGTTTCAGTTCAAAATAGTTCAAATTTTAAAATTAAAATAAAATTTAACATTTTTAATTAATTAATTTTTGTATAAGTTGATTAGTCCTTTGACCTAGCCAATAGGGTGAACTGTTTTTGGTTTGACTGATTTGCTGGTTTGACCGCGATTTTAGCGGTTTTATCAAAATATATTGGTTAGATTTGTTTGATTCCAAATAAATTAAAGATTGACCTAATTAAAGATTAAACAGCTGAGATTGCTTGATTCGAAATAAACTTTCCGCCAAACAATTGTTAACTTTTATTTTACACAATCACACATTGGGAACATAAAGAAAAAGTGAGTTATTTCACTTATATTATATAAAGAAATATGGAGTTTTTAGAGAAAAGATTTCTAGGAGTTTCAAATCCTCATTCTAAAATTATTAAATTTTCTTAATTTTAAATAATTAAGAAAATTTCCATTGGTTAGTTTCTATTTAACTTTTATTTTACAATCTCACATTAGGAAAAGAAGGAAAAAATGAATTGTTTCACTTACATAAAGTGAATCTTATGCTCTCATTTATATAAATTATTGAATTTTCTTAGTTTTAAACAATTAAGAAAATTCTCATTGGCTAACTTTGTGATGATCGGGTGTGTAACCCGTCTTACCTTCCTTGTGCGTGTTGGGATTCACCGTGTTAGAGTGTCGGGGTCTAACTTGAAGTCTTGTCAACTGTTGGGTTCATCGCTTTTAAAATCTCTTTCTCAAATTTTCGTCCCTATTTATTTCAATTCCAAGTTTTGCTTGTTTTGGGAGGCTTGAAATTGAATTCGGGAGTTTTTCATTTTAGCTGAAATTTTTTCTGGGCTGAGGGCAGAGCCGCACGTGCAGGGGCCTTGGCCACACGTGCGGGAGAGGGGGCGCACATACGGGAGGTGAGGCCGCACATGTGGGAAGCAGGGGAGAGCCAAGGGTGCACACTGCATTATATGCAGGTGCGGGCGAAGGTGCGGTTTGGGATCACCGCACGTACGGGGGTGAGTGCCGCACGTGCGGGAGTGAGTACCGCACATGTGGGACGGGCTGAGTCCGAAAAATCTAGCTTTTCTCTCTTCTTGGGCTGTATGTATATCACTTTGAATGCCTCTCTCTCTCTAAAAACCCTTTTCACCTCCTTTTCTCTATATTTCCTACACCAAACAAGATCAAAACCTTGATTTCCTTAGATTCTTTGGAGTTTTGACCCAACATCCTTCACAAATCTTGGAGAGCTAACCAAGGGCTTCATCTTGTGAGGTGGAGATTGGATTTCAACACCGTCAAATTTAGGGCTTTTATCTCTTTTCTTTCAACAAGATTGAGGTAGGGATTTTCTTTGAGTTATATATATATTTTTGCAAGATCTAGATGATTTTCGAAATCCCCTTTGATAGCTTGAAATTTTGTTGTTGGCTCAAGAAGATGAGTGATATGAAAGTGGGTTATCTCTTTGCTTTTTTTAAATAATCACATGAGGGTTTTTTTTTAAATAATCACATGAGTGATTTGAAAGATGCCTTTGGTGTGATTCTTTCAAATGTTTTGGATATATAAGGTTGTGGTGAGAAAACTTAGAAAATTTGGGGATATTTAAAAGATGTTGAGAATTCATGAATGAAATGGTCATATTTTCTTTAGGTGCCAAAATGAATGAATGTTTTTAGAAAATTCTTCTCTATGTTTATACAAATTTTGAGTTTCATGAAATATGAGAATTGTGATTTTGGAAGTTGATGTTCAAAATATTGATATAGTCTTGAAATGATTAAATAGTTGAGAATGCTCAAAATGTAGGAAATGTGCTATCCTTTGGATGAATTGGAATAAAAGTATATATATTCATCTTGTGAAATTGTATTGAGAAGATGATTGAGAATTTTGATCACAATGGTAATATTGTGTGGAAGGATGGAAAATGGAAGGAATGTTGCATTGCATTATTAATTGACACATTGTTATATCGATCCATTTGATTATGTTAAGCTTTGAATTTAAACTTGAAAACTTTTGCATTGAGAAATAAATGTTGTGAAACAAGTTTTCATGAAATAGTTTTGGGGTAAATACGTTGGTAAGTCCAGATAGGAGGTGTAGATGAAATTGATTAAGTTGGCCTGAGTGTTTGGGGTGAAAGACCGAAAACACGCGCGAAGAAGGTACCACTTCCCTTTCGATTAGCATCCGGTAAAGTGGGGTTTTGGTAGTGCTAGTTATGCCTACTTGCAGACACCAACCTAGGGATTACCTAAGTCGTATTTACCGCCCATTTGAATTAAATTGTAAATTTCGAATTGTTGAGATTTCAAGTTATCATTAAGCATGATGATTTTCAAAAGATGTAAAAAATGTGATTTTTCCTTTAAAAACATAGCATGACATGTGCATATTATATTCCGGAACTTGTACAAAATGTATATACTTTGTTAAGAAATTTCTACTAGGCTTTATGCTCACCCCTATGGGATTTTGGTGCAGGAAAGGATGTGGCAATTCTGCCGAATTAGGGCTTGAACATATTTGTTGAGGGCATATGGCTCCTCTTTTGTTGTGATGTATTTTTTGTTAGCCGAGGGCTATAGTTGTATGGGTTTGAGAGACCATTTTGGTGTAACCGGACTTAAGCCTTGGAAATTGTAAGCTTTGAGGGCATTTATTTATTTATTTTTGGATCTAATGTTCTGCATGCTATAGAATCATGTATTTGATATAATTGAATGTATAATTCGCATGTTGAACTATTTTGTACAAACCTTAATGATCAATGATATAAATGTTGATGAATGACATCTTTTCTTATAATGAACGTTGGTTAGGGTACTTGTATGATATTATAAATTTTTGGGGCGTTACAAACTTCCATCTAATTTTTATTTTATAATCCCATATTGAGAAAAGAAGAAAAAGTGAATTGTTTTACTTACATAAAGTATATCTTATGCTCTCATTTATATAAGTAAAATGAGATTTTTAGTGAGAAGCCTTATGATCAATATCTCATACTAATTTTTTTGATTTTCTTAATTTTAAACAATTAAGAAAATCCCCTTTGGTTAGCTTCCATTTAACTTTTATTTTACAATCTCACATTGAGGTTTTGATTTTAAAAATAATTTTGTATGAGATTTTAAAACTCTCATAATGTCTCTTCTTAAAAGTATTTTTTTTTTTTTTGTAAAATATATAAATATATTGATAATCTCAATGTCACTCTTACTGCTCCCTAATAAAAAAATTATGAGATAATTATGATAATTTTAAATTTGTATTTAAAACTTATAAATTATGGAATAGATTATTATAATTTTAAATTTATATTATGTCAATTTTAAATTTAAATTAATAGATTGCTTTCCATATTTAGTGACAGTTTAAATTTTAATTAATTAATTTTTTTATAAACTGATTGGTCTTTTGACTTAACTAATTAAGCTAAACCATTTTTTGTTTGAATAATTTGCTGGTTTAATTGCGATTTTAGCGGTTTTACATATTACGATGATTCTTTCTTACTCATTAAGTTTTTAAAATTTCTTTAATTATTTCCCTTTCAAAAACCAATATGAATTTTTTTTTTTTAAATTCATATATTTTTATTCTAAAATTGTGAAATATTAAAACTATGTCATTTTTTTTTTGGTAACAAAACATAATTTTAATTATTAATTATCAATATAACAATTTTAATCTATCTATATTACATGTTATAGTAAAGGAATATTTGAAATAAAACCCTTAAACTTATATATAAAATTTTATTTATGAGAGACAAAATATAAAAAAATTAAATATAATTATTATATTTTTAATAAATAATATATTATTTTATCCCGTGTATAGCACGACTGATATACTAATTAAATATGTATTAGAAACATAAGAATAGAAGTTTTAAAACAGAGAATTTCTTATCATGATCGTGCATCCATGACTCAAACCCATTACATAATAAGAGATGTATAGAAGTTAAAGAACATTCCTTCGGCCTATTTTAGAGAGTAGGAAAAAAAAAAATTGTTTTATTTATTTATTTTTTTTGTTTTTTTTTGAAAAATATAAAAAAAAAATAAAAAGTGATGTGACCTAAATAAGTCAATAAATTAATAAATTTATTTATTTATTTTTAGTTGCCAAAATAGGCCAAACGAACCAATATGTGTTGAACTCAAATCTTGGTAATATATATTTCACTACTAAATTGGAAGTTCCAAAATCATAAATTTTTAAAAGTGTGAATCTCTTGAACTATTTTAGTGGAGGACCATGTATCAAATCTGCATGAAAGCACTAGAACTGTAAATATTTTGTTTTTTAATGAGCTAAATTAGTCTTAACCACATTACTAAATGAAGGCCATTTAAGTGTGGTTTAAAAATTTAATGAGTTTTAAGTTTGGCTTGTTAACTTTTTAAGCCAATCTAAACGAATTTTAATTGAACCAATCACTAGACAAGTTGAATAACTTGATTTTCTATAATTACATAATCAAAAAACAACCTTATTAAGTTGTTAAAATTTATTCAAATCTAAAATATTTTAAGATAAATTAATCTCAAACGAAATTTTAATAAACCAAACACAAGTAGATCTCGAATACCAAGACTTGATAATCGGCTGATGGTGACGGCCCAACAACTACATGGAGCCAGAGAGCCTGGGGGCATGTTATAAGCAAACAATAGGCCCAAGGACCTCAGGCCCACGGCCCATTTATTTCCAAAATCAGTTCGGCGCTTCTCTAGCACAACTTAGGGTTCATTTGGGTTGTGAATTGACTTTTTAAATTTTTGATTATTTTAGTTTAGACTAAAAAATTTTATTTGGGATATATTTTTTACTTTTTTGACTTTTGTAAGAGAAAAAATGAAATTATGGGTTGGATGTGATATTTTATTTTATTGGACTAAAAAATCTATTTTGTTTTTTTGTGACTAAAATAACTAAAAAGCTAAAAATTCTAACATGCCAAACGAAGGCTCAACAGCAAGATCGCTAAGGAAAATAACTAAGAACTTAAAAAATCTCCTATAATGCAACTCACAATGATATGAATTGATAAGTATCAATTTTTAATTAGTTATATACTTAATTATATGAGACGTATCACATTTTATAGGTGTAAAATGTGGGTCTCTGCTATTATTACATCTCTGATTGGTCCCATTCACACTAAAAATAAAAACTATTAAGTATTATTTTGGAGTTTGTTTATTTTTTGACTTATTTTCATTTTTAGTGATTTTTTGTTTTTAAATTTTTTAAAAAATTTAAATTTCTAAATCCAGCTTTATAAGACGAATTGGAAAATTATAATTTTTTTAAAAAAAATCCAAAAAAAATTTAGAAAAGACAAAAATAAGGACTTTTTTTTTAACAGAAATAAGAAATTGTTTGAAATGATCTAAATAAATACACTTTTTGACTTTTTATAAAAAAAAAAATATGTAAAAAAATATAGAGGTGATGTGATCCAAAAAGATAAAAAAAATAAAAAATATACTAACATATGGGACGCCAAACAAAAATAATCAATCTTTCTTGACTTATTTTGACTTTTTAATTTTTTTTAAAAATTTCAAAAAATATATATTTTCTACATTGGTCTCGATAAGACAGACCAAAAAAATAAAAAAATTTGACATAATTTTGAAAAGGGTAAATTACACTGACACCCCCTGAGGTTTAAATTTATTACAGTTCTCCTCTTACATTTGGAAAATTACACTAACCCTCCTTGTCAGTGTAATTTTTTTAACGATGTTAACTTTTAGGGTAAAATGACATGTTTACCCTTAACTTTTGTACATATTAAACATTAAAATAATAGGGATATTTTATTTGTTATCTTAGCACATCTTTTTTTACCTACCACAAGCCTCATTTGGAGGGAAAGATTCATAAGCCTCCAGAGAAAAGAGAGAAGAGTGTAGAGAGAAGATAAAGAGAGAAGAGTGTAGAGGAAAGAGTCAGAGACTCATTGAAGACAAAGATCAAGGTACTCTCTGTGAAGGGGTTTCTCCATGAACGATTGATGTAAGTAATTTCTTATTTTTTGTAAATGAGTTTGAGATTTGGTGGAAGTAAAAAATGGGTTTTGTACTCTATTTTTTTGTACAAATTGAAATTGAGTTTGTATGATTTCGTTTTTCTCCATAATTTTTTTATTAAGGTTTGAACATTGTTACCCATGTTCAAAACATGTTGAGTTTTTGTATTTATATATGGTGTTTTTATGATTTGAACTAAGAAGTTGAAGACAAGCAAATGGGTCTATTTATAATTTACCTTTTAGTGTTTTTTTTTTTTTTTTTTTGCCTGGAAACTTTCATTTCCCCCAAAATTTGTTGACTAGGGTTTGCACAAACCTTAACCATATACATGTAATGGTGTTTATGTGTTCTTTGTAGGATGGTCATTTGAGTTCTGAACATATTTTATAATGATTGTTCTTCTTCTTTTTTTTTGAGGCAGGGATTAAATCACCAATTTTTTTACTTGGGTTTAATTGTGCTTTATGTGTGAAGTTTGTAATTTCATCAATGTTGTGATAAAAAATACTTGATTTCATAGTCTGTTTGGTTTTGTTCCAAAATTAGTTTTCTAATTTTTTTTAAATAAAAATTAATTTGACAAAAATAAATACGAAAAGGATATATATATTTAAATTTTGAGATCTTTTTTCTTTCAAAAATGTAAAACTATATGAAATTGATGAGTATTTTTTATTTGTTATTTTATTTCAATAAATTAGTTTTTGGTTTTTTTTTCAAAAAATTCATAAACAGATTATGAAAATCAAACCAAACATATTAATGTTGAGGAAACTGATTTTGTACAATATTGGGGGATAAACTTTTTTTTTTATTTATTTTTAATGGATATTGGGGGATAAACTGAGTTCTCATTTTTGTATACATGATTTGTCTATTATTTACTTGTTATATTAGGGAATGGCTACTGAAATGAGACATGATATAGTGGTTCATTATAAAGGATCTGTTAATCACATTCTAAATGTAGACCCAGACAAGTACAACCATATGGATTTAATTGCTGATAGTTGTGAGATTGCATTAAGTAATGTCCCTGCAAGTCATGCGATTGCATTGGATTTATATGGTGTGGTACCAAGGTCAGAAATTAGGATTGAACTCAAATGTGACCAGGATCTCCTTAGAATGTTTGGATTATGTGCCTGTTTGGCAGAGCTTAATTACAGCTTATTTCAGCTTTCAGCTTAATTTAAGCTATTTTGATGTGTTTGGTTTAGTTTATAGCTTATAGCTTTTTGGAAGTCAGAAATCAGCTTATTCTTTGAGTGGGGCAGGAGATGCTTTAAGAATAAGCTGGAAATCAGCTTAAGCTGAAAGTTATAAGCTATAAGCTGTTTAGGCATAAGCTATAAGCACTTTCCCATAGCTCTACCAAACAGGGCTTATATGTAGGAATTAAAGAAATTCCTATTTATTTTGATGTTGCACACAATTTAGCCCCTATAGGCTTCGAGGAGACCCATGAGACTAATATGCATTGGCAGCATGGGAGCAATAGTAGGTCAGCTATGGGTTTTCGATCTAGGCCTAGTATGGTTGATGATTTGTTCAGGGATTTAGATGATTATAGTGATGTGGATTGGAATGAACTGGGTGATGATAACAATATTGATTGTGAAGATGGTGAAAAAAATGAAGCTTATATGGTTTCTGATTCAAATGAAGAAGATGAAGAATGGAATGGTGAAGAAGTTGAAGAAGAAATACATGAGGATGATGGGAACCGTTCTGATCTTGGTGGATTGTCAGATTATGAATCAAATGATGATGAAGAGAACTATTCTAGTGATGACCAGGATGTATAAGCTATAAATGCTGATAGGTTTATGAAGGGAAATATGTTTGAGATTAAAAAAGGGGAAACAATTACATTGAAGAAATGAATGATGTTTGAAGATGTCTCCCACTTTAGGACTATTTTGAGGGAATATGCCATTGAGAGGGGGTTCACATTGGTGAGATTGAAGAATGAAAGAGTTAGAGTAACAGCTCATTGTGGTTCTAGGGGATGTAATTGAAGAATCCATGCCTCACTCCTTCCTGATGGATTAACTTTCAAAATTAAGTCATTAGGGCCTGACCATACTTGTGTGAGAGTAGAGAGGAATCCTGAAGCAACATCGACATGGATAGCAGAAAAATTCATAAGAATCCTTAAGGGTAATCCAGGGATGACTCTTGAAGCTATGCAAAATGAATTGACTGAAAATTATGGTATAGAGGCCTCAAGAATGCAACTTTATAAGGGGAAGAGGAAGGCATTGGAAGCAATTGAGGGTAATCATGCTGCATCATATAGTAAGTTGTCGAAGTATGCAAATGAAATAATGAAGACTAACCCAGGAAGTTTGGTGAAAATTGAAAGGGACATAGTTGGTCCTAAATTAGATGTAGTTATGTTCAAGAGGATATTCATCTCACTTACAGCAATGCAGAAAGGGTTCAAAGATGGTTGTAGACCTTTTATATGTGTGAATGGGTGTCATTTGAAAGGTCCTTATGGTGGAGTCTTGCTAGCTGTCGTGGCCTTGGATGGGGATAATGGTCTATTTCTTTTAGCATATGCTGTGGTAGAGTGTGAATGTAAGGAAAATTGGAGATTCTTCTTGTACCATCTGCGTACCATTATTGATAATGGTTCTCAAAGTAAGCCATGTACTATAATGTCAGATGGCCAAAAGGTAAATTTATGCACTTTGAAATGAAATAATTTAGTTTGTAATTTGTCTAATGAATTTATGCATTTATAATATAACCTTTTATTCACTTTTATTTTGTATTAGGGCATTGAACCTGCCTTGAAGGAAGTCATGCCTGAAGCAACTCACAGGAGGTGTTGTAGACACCTGTTCAACAATTTTAAATCAAAATTTCCTAGTTTGAAGCTTAGGGGATCATTTTGGGGCTGTAGCTAGAGCATATACTCAGAAGGATTACAACATAGCTATGAGGCAAATTGAAGAGATGTCAAAACCAGCCTATAAATGGTTAAATGACTTGAAACCAGAAGTTTGGGCTAGACACACCTTTGATCCTAGAGTGAAAAGTGACCATATCACCAGCAACATAGTTGAATCATTTAACAATTAGATTAGGAATGTAAGAGGGAAACCTGTCATTACAATATTGGAAAGTATTAGGACCAAATTAATGGGAAAATTGCATAAAAGATTTGAGAAAGCTGCTCCATGGGAAAATTTGGTGACCCCTACCATTAGAAAGAAGTTAGATGAGGTTGTCTTCAAATCAAGGATGTGTAAGATCACATTGCTGGTGGAAATGAATATCAAGTGATGGAAGGTGTTACTGTACACATTGTAAACCTCCTAAGTAGGTCCTATTGTTATAGAGTTTGGGACATTACTGGAGTCCCTTGCAAGCATGCAGCTGCTTGTATTTCTTATAGGAGAATGAACATTGAAACATTTTGTGATCGAGCTTATCAGAGGCATAAGTTCTTAGGTGCATATGGGGATATTATTCATCCTATATATGATGAGAGTATGTGGATGAAGTTCCAGAAGAAGCTTTGAAGCCTCCAATTCTTAAGAGACTGCCTGGTAGGCCTCCAAATAGTAGGAGAATGGAAGCTGGTGAAGCTGCCCCTAGAGTTAGTGATTCTAGAAGGTCATGCACTGTTAAATGTGTCATATGCAAAGAAATTGGGCACAACAAAAGGACTTGTCAAAGGGCTTCTGTGAAGAGAAAGGGTAAATCTATCTCAATTAATGGTTCAAGTGTTTCTACAACAGGGCAAACAAGTGGGGTTGCAATAAGCCAAGAAAGTGGAAAAGGTTCAAGCCTAGGAAGGGGAGTTTCTATTAGAGGGAGTGATGCAGGTGACAGTTGCACAGGTAGTAGTAAAGGTTCAAGTCGTGGAATTCCAACTGGAAGAGGTGCAAGTGGTAGAGGTTCTACTTCAATAGTGGTAGGGGGACAGCATATAAGTATCACATACATTCTGAACTTGACTATTGAATGCATTGAAACATTACTTATTTAGTGTCATTATATTTTTATTTAATGTGATATTGTAGGATGGAGGGCAGCCTAATAAATGAGTATGTCTTAAGCATGGTACTTGGCTCATGTATTGCTCATTTAATAATTAATTGTAAACTAGTTACTCTATTTGTCATTGTATTCTTGTTGCAGAACTAATTTTTGTTTATTCTTGTTATTTGTATCAGATGGTTGGAAATTATGCAGCATGCCATCCGAGATGGAACAAGAAATGTAATGTTTCAAGACAAATTATATGACATATTTTTATGTAGGTAATGTGGTATATTTTTTGTAAATGGGGACAATATAGTATATTTTTGTATATATTCTTGTAAAGGGGAACATGATGTATTTCACTAAATTGGGAAGATGTCCCATTACGTGTTTTGTGAAGGAAAACATGATTATGTATGCTCATTTATTTTTTGGCCATATGGGCATTAACTGTTATTAGCACTTTGGGTAATGCACTTTGTGAAAATAGAAGATGAAGATATTGAACTCATGACTCTTCTCTTTTTTTTCTTTTTTTTTTCAGTTCCTCTGTTTTTCTCAATGAGTTTGATTGAGATTTCAACTACTACCTTTGTTTAACAGCTATGTTTGTTACATGCAAAATGAAACGTAAATGCAAATAAA
Organism: Camellia japonica; assembly: GCA_030407325.1. NCBI lineage: Eukaryota > Viridiplantae > Streptophyta > Magnoliopsida > Ericales > Theaceae > Camellia > Camellia japonica. Next base: position 41,301,994 of record JAPPVO010000016.1, on the reverse strand, counting down.
ATGGTGATGTGTTTGCTGTGATTGGACATGCATCAAAGTTTTTTCAAGATATATTGGTAATTATAAACAAGATATACAGGTCTTACAGAGGGTAATTTAGTCAATTAAACTTTTTTGGGCTGATGTCATCAAGATTCTTTTGATGGCCTTAACGGCCATATAACGGCAAGGGTGTTTCTATAATGCAATTGTTAACCTGAAAGGTGGGAATGTAATTTTCCGAATGTGAGAAGGGTATTTGTATTAAATATAAGGGAGACTTATTTATAAGTCATTTTTCATACACTTATGGTAGGCTAAGTCCTGTGTAATTTCTTATAGAGTTTCAAGTCCTATTTAGATAGGAATGTATTCCATAAGATCCTACATAAACGTAACGTGACACCTACATAAACGTAACGTAACGTGACATCTATATAAACGTAACGTAACGTGACACCTACATAAACGTAACGTAACGTGTCACGTTACGTTTCGCAAACTTAATGAGTTTTTATTTTTTTAAAATTGAATGTGAAAATGTTACTGGTTTATGTTGGTGTCACGTTACGTTTCATATAAATATATGGTAACATTCAATTTCCTATATAGGAAATTGAATGTTGCCATAGATCATAGGTGTCACGTTACGTTTATATAAGTGTCACGTTACGTTATGTTTATGTAGATGTGATCTATGGTAACATTCAATTTTCTATATAGGAAATTAAATGTTGTCATAGATCATAGGTGTCACGTTACGTTACGTTTATGTAGATATGATCTATGGTAACATGCAATTTCCTACATAGATCATAGGTGTCACGTTACGTTTATGTAGGTGTTACGTTACGTTACGTTTATATAGATATGATCTATGGTAACATTCAATTTCTTATATATGGTTTTATTATTATTTATGATATTAACAACTAATATTGAGGGTAAATGTGTCAACAAACTTCCCACAGGACTTATGAGAACATAAGTTTTTTAATAGGATCATATGTAACATAAGTCTCCTTAATAGGACTTATAAATAATTTTTTCTAAATATAAACCTGAGGGGGTATCCGTGTAATTTACCCTTTTGAAAAAAAAAAAATGACTAAATAAAAAAATTCGAAGAGGATGTGTTTTTTTTTTTTTTGTTGCCCCTAAAACTTACCACGTGGCAACAACCAATTGGTAGAGCATATTGCAACATCTAAACCCTAATTTCTATTTCTTCTATATCCTCTCCTACTCAACGAGCCTCCCCTGTCTTCTTCCCCCCCCAACCCCCCCTTTTCATTCCTCCAAGACCCTAATACAGAAAACTCAACTCAACTCAACTCAACCCAGCCATGTCCGACCTCGAGGTAACTCATTCCGAGAAGAAGAAAAAGAAGAGCAAATCCAAATACGATTCGGGTCCGGACCCAACCGCCCAAACCGACACCGATTACCTGATCAAACCCCAAAGCTTCACTCCCTCCATCGACACCTCTCAATGGCCGATCCTCCTCAAGAACTACGACCGCCTCAATGTACGAACCGGACACTACACTCCTCTTCCCTCCGGTTTCTCCCCCCTCAAACGCCCTCTCTCAGAGTATATCAGGTACGGTGTTCTGAACCTCGACAAACCCGCCAACCCGTCTTCTCACGAGGTCGTGGCTTGGATCAAACGGATCCTCCGGGTGGAGAAAACGGGCCACAGCGGTACCCTCGACCCGAAAGTCACCGGAAACCTCATCGTTTGTATTGATCGGGCGACCCGGCTCGTGAAGTCCCAGCAAGGGGCTGGGAAGGAGTATGTGTGTATTGCCCGACTCCATTTGGGTGTGCCCGATGTTGCAAAGGTGGGTCGGGCTTTGGAAACCCTAACCGGGGCGGTTTTTCAGCGCCCGCCGCTGATTTCTGCGGTGAAAAGGCAGCTTAGGATTAGGACAATCTATGAATGTAAGTTATTAGAGTATGACCCAGATCGCCATTTGGTTGTGTTTTGGATTTCTTGTGAGGCGGGTACGTATGTGAGGACAATGTGTGTTCATTTGGGTCTGATTTTGGGTGTTGGATCTCATATGCAAGAGCTTCGGAGAGTGCGATCGGGGATTATGGGTGAGAAAGATAATATGGTGACGATGCACGACGTGATGGATGCGCAATGGATATACGATAATTATAGAGATGAGAGTTATTTGAGGAGAGTGATTATGCCATTGGAAGTTTTGTTGACTAGTTACAAGAGATTGGTTGTGAAGGATTCAGCAGTGAATGCGATTTGTTATGGTGCTAAGTTGATGGTTCCCGGGTTATTGAGGTTTGAGAATGATATTGAGGTTGGGGAAGAGGTGGTTTTGATGACCACTAAGGGAGAGGCGATTGCGTTGGGAATTGCAGAGATGACTACGGCTGTTATGGCTACTTGTGATCATGGGGTTGTGGCGAAGATTAAGAGGGTAGTGATGGATAGAGATACATATCCAAGGAAATGGGGGTTGGGTCCAAGGGCTTCAATGAAGAAGAAGCTGATTACGGCGGAGAAGTTGGATAAGCGTGGTAAACCGAATGAGAACACCCCGTCTGAGTGGATGAGGAATGTGGTTCTTCCCGTAGGAGGCGATTCTATGGTTGCCGGTGTTGCTGCTGCAACTGAACCAGCAAATACAGAGGCAGTGGTAGTGGAGGGAGAGAAGAAAAAGAAGAAAAAACATAAGGACCGCAAAGATGGAGAGGAGGGTCGTAAGCGTAAATTGGAGGCGATTGATGGGAGCCCTGCGCCAGATGTTGCTAAGAAAGTAAAAATTGATGAAACTGTAGTAGTGGGGACTGAAACAGAGGAGTTAGAGGTGCAAGTTGAAAAGAAAGAGAAGAAAAAGAAAAAGAAAAAAGAAGGGGGTGATGAGGATGTGACTTCTGATTTGGAGAAATCCGAGAAGAAGAAAAAGAAGAAGAAGAGCAAAGACGCACAGAATGGCAGTGCCTCTGTATTGCCTACAGCTACTGGTGGGAGTGATGACGAGGCAAACAAAAGTGAGAAGAAGAAGAAGAAAAAGAAGAGTAAAGTCGCCGAACAGGAGTAGATCAATGAATTGCAACTTTGAATGAGAAAATACTCATGTATGTTTTACTGATACCTCATCTTATCTTCGATGGGCTGTTCAAAATTTTGTGATATTGGTCATTTCTAGCACAACTATTGTTAGTCAAGTTTATGTATCATAATGTTTTTTTTTTTCTTTATCTTTTTTGTTTGCATTAATAATTCTAATGTTTTGTTTGATCTTTATTTTTATTGCTTGCTTATGTCTGGTTTGACAATATTACTTTTTAGTTTAAAAGTTAAAAAGTCACTAAAAAAAATTAAAAAGCCAACCGCTTATACCAAAAAGTCAAATATTCTTTTTTTTCTCTATTTTTTGCGTATCTTTTTGTAAAAAATCAAAAAGTCATCCCAAACAACTAGTTTTTTTTTTTTGGCCTCATATTTTAGTCAAAAAGTCAAAAAATTACCAAAATAGCTTGTTCCCAAATGAGGCGTAAGTGTTTTTCTTTTGTGGATTGCATCTGTTGTAGGAATTGCAATAATTTTTGAAATATGATCAATATTTATAGTTTCAAATTTGCATGTTTCACTAGATATTGACTAGGTGAATATATTGTATTGTCAAACATGAATATTTAATGTTATGGTTCTTGGTGGATTTATAGATGGTTTAACCTTTTGCATTGATTGAAATGCTTAATGTCACTTCAAACACCAAAGGAAGGAATCATCTGAATAAAATTTTAGTTGAGTGTATGGTATCTATCTTTAGTTTTTGGTGTTTTCAAAATCAGCTAATTGCTCAAAGATTTATTGGGCTGATACCATTAGCCTTCTGAATTTTAAATTTGAACAAAATTCTTCTACTAATTCTGCTGGAAAAAAACTTAGCAAGCAAACAAAGAAAGAGCTGTACTCAATCCCAAAACCAGTTAAAATTCCTCATTTTCCTCTTCAATATTATACAGTGTGCTGAGTGATGTATCTAATAAGTAGTTTCATGAATTGGTTTTTCAAATAGAATTGAAAATACTGATCTTGACTTGTGATGGATCAGCTAATTGATCATCTCGATATCGCTTTTCTTCTCATCAATTGCTTTCTGTAATAGACTTGCAAGTCAGTTGTAACCTTATAGGACTCGGCTGTCAGCATTGTCACATTTGGTCTCTCATATTTGTGAGAATCAACTTTTGATCGGTTTTGGTGTTGATTCTAGTTTTATGGGGCTGAGGGTTGCTGCTGTGCCTTATGGCACAGCAGCCCTGCTATAGACATTTTTTGACTGTATTTTGATGATCTGAATTGTTTATATTGTAAGGTTTGTCAAGTATATTATTCATATTAAAAATTAAGTTAATCGAACATATGTAACCCCATGATCAAATCCTAATTGTTTTAAAAAAATTATTAAAATCATGTTAACCGTTAATTTTTTAAAAAACAAATGTGTTCTTATTTGGAGGCTACAAATGTCCAATTTATTTGATTTTTTGCAAGAATAATTTATTCAACAAAATTTACAATATGAACAGTTTGAATTATCGAAAAAGATTTGAGACACATCCCCAATGAGTGTCACAGCAGCCTGCTGTGCCCATCAGGAACCCGACTCCGAGTTTTATGTATGCAGACAAATGGGTAGTCACATTTAAATGAATATGACATTTTTTAGGCATATTTGAGTTACTTGGAAGCTAAAGGTATCTGCTTTCTCTCCCTCTGATCTGTATATCTTAGGTTCGGTTTGCAGTTATGCAAGTTTTTGTAACTATTTTATGGATAGAGTTGTGATTCGGAGCTCGAAATTTGGAGCCCCGAATGCCCCGAATTCCCTTTTTTTTTTTTTTACAGCGGAAGAAGCAAGAAGAAGACGAAGAAGAGAAGGAGGGGGGGGGGGAGGGGAGGAGGAGGGGGGGGAAGAAGGACTGGAAGGGCCTCAAAAATGGGCTGGAGGCGGAGGCGGAGACGGGGGGCGCGGCGATGGAGACGCCTCTGCGACGATCGCGCAGAGGCGACGGCGGGCGGAGGCGACGCGATGAGCTCGGCTGGGCCGACGACCGGCGGCGGACGAGCTCGGCTGGGCGACGAGCTCTTTCTCTCCCTCTTCCTCTCCCTCTCTTTCTCTCCCTCTTCCTCTCCCTCTTCCTCTGCTCTGCGTCGAAAATGGCGGAAAAAAAGAAAGAGCAGTCGAAAATGGCGGAAAAAAAGAAAAAAAAAAAAAAAAAGCCTAGTGCCCAAAACGACGTCGGTTTGGGCATTAGGGGCATTCGGGGCGGAAAATTTCGAGGCACAAATCATTTTTCTTTATGGATACATCACTAGCACATGTTTTGGGTAACTCGCATTTTTTATTTTCCTATTTAGCCGTGATAGGGTGTGTTTGGTTTGCTTTTGAGAGAGTGATTTAAAAAAAAAAAATTTGGAGAGAGAGTTTATAAATTTTTTTGATTTGTTTGGTTGTATATTTTGAAAGTAGTTTTGGAGTTTGAGATGATTTGATAGTTTGTTGTAATTGAGTAGATGTGTGTCAGAGAAAAAGTAATTGAAAAAGAGAGAGGAGAGATAAAAAGTGATTAATTAATGTGTAAGAGAAAGAATAATTTTGGAAATTTTTTGAGAAAAATCACAAACCAAACAAAATTTTGAAACTTTTTTTCAAAAACAACTCTCTCAAAACAAACCAAACAAAGTTCTACCACTAGTATTGTACATGCTTTTAGGGTGTATTTGGATTTTAAATTTGTAAAAAGGAAAAGCACTTCATTTGCAAATGGCAAATGATCATAATACACATATCAGTCTCCTCAAAAACAATTCATTATTCACAAAAATATTGGTAACACATAATTTGCAATAAAGAACCTGAAAGTAAAAACTTTTTATTTATTCAAGAACAAGTAACGAAGTTTCCATCATTTACTTTGCCTTTTATACATCCAGTCAGGCCACACACATCTACACACTAAATTTTTACATTTTTTAAATTAAATTTCTTTGTTTTAGTATTTAAGATGATTATGGTGAAAACAAAGCATGAGATAAGAATTGACATGTCAATCTCAACAAGATATTTCAATGGCCTTAACCTCAGCCTTCTTCTCTTCCTTTTTGAGCAGTCACTATGAGCACCCCATTCTCCATGCTAGCCTTGACCTCATCCATCTTGGCATTCCCTGGCAACCTGAATCGCCAGAGGAACTTCCCGCTGCTCCGCTCCACGCTGTGCCACTTCTCATTCTTCTCCTCCTGCTCTTTGCTCCTCTCCCCGCTTATCTAGAGAATTCTTCCCCCTTCCACTTCGACCTTCACCTCTTCATTCTTTATGCCTGGAAGGTCAGCTTTGAATATATGAGCTTCTGAGGTCTCCTTCCAGTCAATCCGCATTGTGGTGAATCGAGAGGCTTCGCGAACCGAGGCTGGGAAGTTGGAGAGGGAAGAGGTGAAGAAGCTATTGAAGGGGTCCCAAATATCTTAAGAGAATGGAACGAAGACATTGGTTTGTCGGTTGCCAAAGAAACTTGGAATGAGAGGCATGCTTGGAGACTAAAGAAAGTGACTCAAACAGAAAGAAAGTGTTTTGTTTTGTTTTTTTTTCATGGAAAAACAAAATGTTACGGAGAGCTTTGAAGGTGAAATAGGGTAATGCAGCTACTTATAGAAATGAGAAGATGGTTCTAATGCTTTCATGGCCATTCTGTCTCAATGTTATCGTGAATTAAAAATGTGGATGGTACCTACTTCTTCGTCTTTAACCTTGTACCACCTTCATACAGAGCATTATCTCAATCTTTTTCCACAGGATTGAATTGTAAACAATCATAAGTAATTCCATAAGTAACCTTGTACCACCTTCATACAAAGCATTATCTCCGGATAAAAAAAAAAACAAAAATATTAACTTTTTTTTTTTCCTCCATTTTTTTACCAAGCATTTTTTACTTTGATTTTAAAATTTCATTTTCAAGAAAAATGGAAAATTAAAACAAGACTTCTGTCCATTTATCTGAAAATTCAAAATTCAAAAATGACAAATTCGTCCCTCTAATTATGATAAAATTATATATCAGTGTAATTTTTAAAAAGAAAATATTTGAGACTCCTATTAAAATCTCTACAATTTCATCCACAATTATATGGAGTGATAGCTGTCAACTTTTGATTTCTCAAATATTCAATTATGTGAGGCTTTACTTTCATGTCACATTATTAGAAGTTTATTTGAAGGTTTCAAATGTGGATCTCTACCATTTATCTTTCTTTTCTTTTTTTTAATTTTTTAAAATTTTTAGATAGGATCTAGCATTAATCTTTAAAAAAATAATTACAAATTAGTTGTAAATTTTATGAATATTAATAATTAAAATCATAAGATTTTCAATGTATATGTAATTATTTTTTTAAAATGTACTGAATTATAATTGTTTCTTTAGTTTTTTGCAAGAATTAGTGAACAGTTTAGTGATGTGGAACATTTATATTGAAATTAATTTCCAGATTTATATAGCATTTTTGAATCCTATATATGTACACAACTGACTTAACTATTTGCATCAAAAGCAAAAGCAAAAACAAAAACAAAAACAAAACCCCTAGTATTTAGCATTAGGAAAATGCCAACGCAGGGTTCGAAGAAGAAGAAGGAGGAGAAGAAGAAACGTGAGAAGAGAGAAAGAGTAGAAGAAGAAGAAGAAGAAAACAGAGCAAAAAACTCAGAACTGAACGATTTACCCGAAGATATCATCTCAACATACTATAAAGATTACCCATAGAATCTCTCATCCAATCCATCTGCGTTTCCAAGCAATGGCTTTCTTTGATCGAAGATTATGCAAAAACCATTCGATCCCAGAAAGTCGTTCTCGTTAAATTTCGTCCAAGTCCTAGAAGGTCCATTTCTTTTGAATCTATCGATCAAGAAGGCTATTTTGAAAGAGTTGATTCACCATTGAGGGCCTGTAGTGAATGAACATCTACACTGGTTTGCTTCTAAGAAAAGCTCGGGTCACCAAATCATTTCGTTGCCACAGCCTAAACATGGAGATGGAGATATTATAGCTAGTTTGGGAACTCTGAATGGATGTCTTTGTATGGTTCGCTCTGACCGTCCAAACTATGGCGATGAAGCCAATTTTGAGGTATTGGCAATGAAGGAGTATGGTATGGAAAGTTCTTGGATGTTTATGTTCAAGATATCGAATTTGATCAGATTATTTATCCTTCTACGTTGGTGCCATTGTGAAAAACATGTAGTTATAATGAAAATTAGCCGACTTTTGTAGGCATACAATCCTAATGACAATTCGGATACGAATATTCTAACTTTTGACGGTAATTGCTTTATCAATGCAGATTGTTAGTATTTTTTTTATAATAACACTAGAAAAATATATACAACTGAGAGTTTTTTATTGATAAATTTCATTTAGAAATGTTTTAATTTAATAAGTCTATCAAAAAAAATTATAACCTAGTTAGTCCTATGTATTTGTAGGACTAAGTCCTTTGTGTTCAAAGTTTTGTGTTCGTCCATTGTTGCTCTGTGTTCGAAACTCTGTTTTTCCATTGTTGTAAGTTGAAACTCTATTTATGTCTAGTCAACTTTGTTACAAACGTATGATAGTGATAATGATAAAGATGAAGATGAAGATGAAGATGAAGATGAAGATGAAAATGTGGGTGATATTTTTTTGTTTTTAGAGTGATTGATTTTTTTTTTTTTTTGGATTTCTAATTCTATTGCTGCTGTTGTTTCTATTTTTTTTTTTTGTCAATCAGTGTGAATGTTCACATTTCACATTATTTGAAAGTCTGAGAAATAAGTGTTAGAATATAAATATGGACATAATTATATATTTTGCAAGATGTGAATGTTCACATATTATTGGTTATTTGTTATTATACTTGTCGTTTGAATATTAATTTTTTGTTACCATTAAACAATTGCATAGTCATTTTTTTTTTCTTTCAATCTTATTTCATGTTGCAATGTGAATGTTCACATTGGTGTGAATTTAGTTTTTCTAAGGTTAGTTGTATGTTAATTATAAATTGTGATAATTTACATTGTATTCTTGTATGAGTTTTTTTTTTTTTTTTCATAAGTTAGTTGTATTTTGTTATTTTTTTTTACTATATTTGTTAGTTAAACAATTATTTTTGTTACCATGAATAATTGAAATAATCGATTTTCACTATTTTTATTTTTTATTTTTTATTTTAATTTTATTGTTTTCACATTGCAGTGTCAATGTTCACATTAGTATGAGTTTATTTTTTATTTTTTTAAAACTAATTGTACATTAATTGTAAATTGTGAACATTCACATTGTATTTTAGTATAAGTTTTATTTTTTCGAAAGTTAATTGTATGTTTGTTGTTTTTGTTACTATGCTTGTTAGTTGAACAATCACTACTACAAAAATGCCAAAAATCACACTTAAAGAAATTAAAACATGACACTTTTAATTAGGGGTGAGCAGTGGATATACCGATCCGTCAAAACCGACTGAACCGAACTGATCTGTCGCATTTTGAACGGATGCGTGATGACGAGCGGACGATTGCGGATTGATTTTCTCCAATCCGCCAATTTGGTGGACGGATGGCGGATTTGAGATTCCTTTAGCCACAACCGAACCGCCAAACCGCCAAACCGCGAACACCCTTAATAATTTATAAGATTTTGTGTTTTCAGTTTGTTTAAATATTCTGTTTGCATTTTCAATTAAAAAAGAGTTTAAATATTTTGTTGAAAAAAAGTTTTCAACTTGAATATCTTTTTTGAATTGAAAAAAATAAACGTATTATTTATCTATATTTTTGGTTTTTAAATCTATGTTTAAAAATAATAAATAAAAAATATGATATATGCTGGTTGGCTTTTGTTTTCAAAAACAAATATAGTTGCAACAATACAGAGACATACAATCTCTACTACTGCTCTGTTCATGGTTTTGATGGTTTGAATTGTTTTTATATTTTAAGAACCACAGATTGTAATACTTTATGTGGATGAGACATGTTGTGATTGTAATATGTGGATGAGGCATGCAATGATTGTGATAAGTTTCAAACTTTCTTACTTTGGATGAGGTATGCAGTGATTGTAATATTTTTTTAAGTCATTAACTGTAATTTTTTTTTTTTTTTTTTTAAGTGCACAAGTTGAATTATGTTGAAAATTCATAAAATTTTAAACTGCCAAAACCGATTCGCATCCATCCGCCAAACTGCCAATCCGCTCAATCCACATCCGCCGGATTGACGGACGGATGCGGATTGATTTTCTCCAATCCGCCCATTTGACGGACGGATGGCGGATTGGAGGTTATGTGGCCACAACCGACCCGCGCCCACCCCTACTTTTAATGAAAGTGTGATTAAAAAAATCAAATTAGTATTTTAATCATACTTAATTTGATTACGTATGATTATATTTATTTTTTATGTCACTTTTTAATTAAATGTGGTTATATTGTTTTTTTTTAATCACACATTTAAAATAACGTGTGATTATATATATGAATATATATTTTTAATTTTATTTTTATAAATAGAAAATTGACCCTTGAAGTTCCATCTCATTCTCTCTCTTCACTCTCACTCTCATTCTCATGGTAAAGGTGAGTCCGGATCCTCTCCAACCAAAAGTCCCTCATGTCCTCCGGTCAAGGGCCACGATTTGGCCACGTGGCCCTTTGAAGATCTACGGCTCAGATAAAAAAAAAAAAGAATTTCGTTTCTCTGCAAATCAACAGAAATGAAAGGAAGAAGAACAGAGGATGCATTTTTTTTTTCTTTTTTTTGCGTTTTTCTGATGCAGATATTTTGGAAGAAGAAAAAGAAGAAAAATCAAAATGATAAAGATTTGTAGATCCGGATCTGCAGAGGAATTTTTTTTTGTTGTTGATGAAGATGATGATGATGTTGAAGATGATGAAGATTTGATGCGTTTTGATGCAAATTTTTAATGCAGATATTTTTGATGCAGATTTTTCTGCAGATATTGATGATTTTCAATAAAAAAACGCATCAAATATATTTTTCTACAGATTTTAAAATTTTGCGTTTTGATGATCTTCAAATATATGTTGATGATCTTCAAAGATATATATTGATGATCTTCAAAGATCTGATGCGTTTTGAAGATATATATTGATGACTAAAAAATATATATTGATGATCTTCAAAGATTTTTGAACACAGAAATCTGCATCAAAACTAAAAAAAAATCTGCAGATTTTTCTGCAGATATTGATGATCTTCAAGAAAATTTTTTTATGCAGATTTGAAATCTGATTTTTTTTTACAGATTTACTCACAGATCTGTATTGAAAATATCAATTTAAAAAAAAAAACGGAACTAAAATGTTGAGGAAAATAATCAATTAAGTGTTTTGAGGGAAAGAGAGTTATCAGTGAGAAGAAAAAGAAAGTTTTTAGTGAAAAACGAAATTCAAGGGCCACGTGGCCAAATCATGGCCCTTGACCGGAGGACCGGAGGACCGGAGGGATCCTTTGGCTGGAGAGGATCCGGAATCGGTAAAGGTTTGTCTTTTGTCTCTCTCTCTCTCTCTCTCTCTCCCTCTCCCTCTCGCTCTCTTGCACCGCCGACTATAGAGAGAGCGTCACCAACTACACTCCCTCGAACGGCGCTGGCCCTTCGTGCCCCTCTCGCACAGCCAATCGCGAGCAGCGCCGATTGTGACCCTCTCTCCGATCGATGCCCTCTGCTCTCTCTCTGTTGTTCGCTTTTCAAGCTGTGGCCTTTCTATCTCAGATTCGCATATGATTTTCCTGACAGAAGGGACGGAAGGGTTTCTTCGTGCGAGTCTTTGATTCGATGCACTTGGTGTAAGTTTCGATCTCTGGTAAGGGTTTGCATATCAGCTAGGATAGCGTTGCGCTTTCTTCGTCTCTCTGTTCGTCTCTGGTAAACTCTCTCTGAATACACACACACACACACACACACACATATATATATATATAAACATATACACACTCACTTTGTGAGTGGCTTCAATTTTGCTTTCCTGAAATAATTGTAGAAATGTTGTTCAAATTGAAAGCATTGTGTGTACTCTTAGTTTAATTTTTTGGATTAAGGTTGATTAGGTTCTGTTATTTATTATTTGCTACTAAAAGCAACTCCAATCCTTAACCTATTTTGGATATAACAACCATCTCCAATCTTTTCATCAAGAGTCTCAGTGAGCGGCAAGCTTACCCAGAACATAACACTTTTGACTTATCTAGGCTTTCATTCTTTATAAAATGAGTGAGTAACGATGACTCAGATAGGAGGAGCAAACTTGTTCGTGATCTGAATGACCTAAGTGGAGAGGGAAACATTGAAAGTATGCTTTCAGTTGAAATGGGCTTAAGGGAACTAGCTTCCTTGAAGGTTTTCTCCAGTACATTCTTTTATTGTTCCTTGTTTAAATACATATGTTTCTGATTTTGATTCACCTTCTAGCTTTTAGAGTAAAAAACCAACATTAGGCATAAACTAATGGAAGTATGGTCTTCATTGTTTGGAATTTCTTTTACGCTGTGTTTGGTTGGGAGATTTGGAGAGGGATTTGGAAAAGGAAAGGGAAAAGGTGTGTGAAACTAGGTGAAATATAGATATGTTTTATTCACATTTCACCTACCTTTTCCATTTCCCTTTCCAAATCCCTCCTCAAATCCCCCAACCAAACACAACATTAGGGAAAATAACTAATAAGTCCTATTTTGTTTTTAAGATTACTATCTAGTTTTAATATGGACAAAGTCCTATTTGTGATAAAACGTTCCCAAAACATTCATTGCTCCATAATGGTGTGTCTTATCCCATTATGGAATAATAAACTTTTTGAAATAACATCCACCATTATGGAGGAATAATGAACATTTTGAAAATATGTTATGAAAAATAGGACTTAGTTGTCTATATTGAAATTTGATAGGACTTCACAGTAATCTTAAGAGCAAAATAAGACTTATGATTATTTTCCCTTTCTTTTATTAATATAGTAAAATAAAAAAAAAATCATTTTTACTTTATATCCCATTTTTTCTTCTTTCATTTTTCATTATCTTGCTGCTTTTTACATCCTTAATGGTATATTATTACTGCTCCTTTATGGTCGAGGATGCTATTGTGCTTGCATTTGCTCAATGCCGATGTCCAAATTTGGCTCGACAATTCATCTTAGGTATGTTCCGTTGTCATGCTCCTAGCCTTTTTTGGATACAATGATTGCGCCCATTGGATAGATTTCCTATTCCTGTTGATCTAATTGGTAAGAAATAAAAATATAAATGATCATAAAAGGAATTTTTTGCCTGTTTTTTTCCATCTTCTAGGTTCATTAGTTATTGCCTTGTTGACCCTGCCATCTTAGAAAAAGTATGCAAAATCTGTTTTATTTGTCTGTTAAACTACAAGCTGGTATGTTTGGTTTGTGTTTGAGAGATGTGTTTTAGAGATAAAAAGTACGAAAACATGTTTGGTTTGGTTTTTTTCAAAAGATGTTTTGGAAAATGATTTTGAGAGAGAGTTTTGGAAAAAGTGATTGATTTGATATGTGTGAGAGAGAGATTTGTTTGGAAAACTTGTTTGGTTTACAAGTTTTGGGAAATTTTTTTGGGAAAATTTGTTTGGTTTGATTACTTTTGAAAACTTATTTGTAGAGAAAATTTCCCAAAATTTTTTCAGAAAATCCCAATTTGACCATAACAATTGTAGCCTCTATTTGCAGCTGTTTTTAACATGTTATAGAAAAGTAAATTTTGCTTCTGTAAAACAATTTGTTAGCCTGTATGTTGTCCTTTTTTATAAAGCTTAGTGAGACCATCTATTTGTCTGAGATGTACTGTTATTTCATTTTTTATTCATTTATTTTTTAAATATAGTTTACACACTTTAAATTGTCATTATTTTTTCTATTGTGTGCAGATCCAAAATCATTCGGTGATCCCAAGTTTATGGAGGCATATGGTAACACAGATCTTCTAATTGCTGTTATGCTATACTTTTATACTGGAAATGCTAACATTGGAGAATACCATATTATAGTAAACTAAAGCATCTCAGTTGTGGTGACACATGGTGTTGTGGGATTCTTAGTTTTCTTAGTCTGCACTATGTTTTCAGAATGCCTTGTTGCACTTTGTGCCTGGCTACAAATTTTTCTTAGACTGGGCTATTGTGATTGACCAAAGGAATTGTTTTAGAGTTCATGTCATACTTCCCCTATGTAGCTTACAAATCTATTGCATCCTCTGCGTTATGGGGGTATAATTTTTCACTGTCCTAGAATTGGATTTTATCTTGATGAGCCCATTTGCCTTTAAGTATTTCTATGGAAGTAATACTCTCATTCTGCATGGACATCAGTTATTTCAAATAAGTGGTCTATCATTATATTTTACCACCTCTATCCTGGCTTAGAATTTGTTGGATCTCTTCTTAAATCACATGCTTTTTAATTTTTGGTCAGCCCTTTCCATCTAGAAGCTGTTTAAAGTAAACTTCTTTTAATTGAATTTTAGTTTCTTCCATTGTTACTCTTGTTGTTGCTACTTATAGCATATAAAGTATCGGAGGCCTTGTATCTGGATATGCATTCATGTTAGTAATAAACATAATTTGTTCCAAATCCAGTTCACTTGATTTAGGACCTCAAAATATAGTTTGTGCATCTCCATTGTGTTGTCAAAGAAAATAGAAGAATTCATTGTATAACTAATTTCAGCTCTCATATTCTTGGGGGGTGGAAATAATTTTTGAAAATTCAAAATTATATTTTTTGGTGTTTTTTATTATTATTTATTTATCAAGCTACTTTGTTAATATGCTAGTAAGTCCCTTGTTTGGTTATGGCATAGATGTATTTGTCCCAAGATGCAGGATGCTGAATTTGTTCATTGCAGTGACAGATTTTCTTATTGGAAATAAGCTCTCTGGCAAATTTGTAGCAACTCTTTCTTGTTGGAAATAAGCTTCATAGAGATTATAATAGATTGAGGACATTTCCAGTGCTTTCATAATAAAATTAAACATTTTCATTATTTAATTTGTGCCCACCATCAAAGACTCTTTCATTAGCCACAAATGCTCACTATTATATTTCCAAACCTATAATGATTTTCCCTACTTACAATGAAATACATATTGATGGGTTTTTGTTTTTTTATCTATTTTTTT
This sequence comes from Camellia japonica, assembly GCA_030407325.1. Classification (NCBI taxonomy): domain Eukaryota; kingdom Viridiplantae; phylum Streptophyta; class Magnoliopsida; order Ericales; family Theaceae; genus Camellia; species Camellia japonica. Next base: position 41,286,787 of record JAPPVO010000016.1, on the reverse strand, counting down.
GTTCATTATTCTAATTTCGTGCTGTTATATTTTTGGTTATTTTCCCTCCCTTTGATAAGCCCAATAGACTATAAACTTCCATGCAATAGATTTTTTTTAAAGGTAAATAATCACTTTAACCAAGCAATCATAATGTTAAATTCTTCCCATATATCTGCATCCTTTTATATGCTAAAGATCTTTCTGGTGGTGCTATTAACAATACTGATCTTGCATAGTTTCAAGTGGTGCTTCAGTACAATGTTCTCCCTATATTTAGTTTCTAAACACTACAAGAAAAAGCAGAATTGGCGACTAAAATTCGAATTTTCGTCGCTGAAAGTAGCACAATTGGCGACTAAAATGGAATTAGTAGCCAAAAGTGAAGACTTTTGGCGACTAAAATAGTTTAGTAGCCAAATGTATAGTTATTGGCGACTAAAAATCAGTTTAGTCGCCGATTATATGGGTTTTAGCGACTAAAAAAGTTTTAGTAGCCAAAAGTGAAGGTTTTTGGTGACTAAAAACATTTAGAGCCAGAAGTATAGGTTTTGGCGACTAAAAAATAGTTTGGTCGCCGATTATACGTGTTTTACCGACAAAAAAAAATTCGTAGCCAAAAGTGAAGCTTTTTGGCTACTAAAAAAAATTTAGTAGCTAAAAGTCAACAATTGGCGACTAAAATTCAGTTTAGTCGCCAAAAGTGGAGGTTTTAGGCGGGAATTAATTCTTTTAGTGACTAAAAAATAGATTTAGTCGTCAAAAGTGGTCTCCTATTTTTCTTAGTAAATAATTTATTTTTTACATAAATTATATTGAATAAAAATAATTATGTTTATATATATAGTTTTATATTAATACGGCTCAATATACTATATAATAATATATGTTACATATATATTCATGTGGTGTTGTAGTGGCATAGTAGAGAGAGTGTGTTGCTAAAGGTTTAGAATGTGAGAGGTTGGTGGTTTGAAACTTTGGAAGAGCAGAGGGTAATTATTTTTTTTTCTGAAATAAGCTTTTGACGACTAAAATGTGTGGTCGCCAAAAGCTTGAGTATTGGTGACGAAAAAAATAGTCCGCAAATGTATAAATTTTTTAAAAAATAATTCACTATTGGCGACTAAAAATTTAGTCGCCAAATGTATAATTTAAAAAATATAATTGAGCTTTGGCGACCAAAGTTTTAGTAGCTACAGACTTCGTTTTTGGCGACTAAAAGTTTTTTAGTCGCCAATACCTTCCCCGACCGTGTTTTCGCGACAAAACCGGCGACTAAAAAATTTAGTCGGGGAAACTAAAAAGTTGACTTTTGGCGACTAAAAATGGACTTTTGGCGACCAAAATTTAGTCGCCAAAGGTGCTTTTTCTTGTAGTGAAATTTACAATTTCAAAGATTTGATGATCTAATAAAACTTAGTTGATCAAAATCCTTTCAAGTTACATTAACCTATCAAAATTGTTATCCTGATAATTGCTTTTATATTTACTAAAGTTTATAGTCTGTCAAAACCTTTAATGGTTTTGATTAATATAATTATTTTTGCTGGCATTTTGAGTTATTTGGATAAATATGGTATTGTTCACGAATAAATTTTTGTCTGAGTTTTTTGGAACATAACTTAAAATATGAAAGTATGATGGGCTCTATATTTTGTCAATGAGTATATGGTTCTGGACGTTGCTCTTACCAAACCCACATTTGTTTTCTCTGCTAAGTTAGTCTTCTTATGTAGATGGATTACTGAATCATATTTAAGCATGCAAATTGATTATTTTCTTGATATATAGTAGTAGTTCACTTAAGTGCATTATTGCCCTATAGTCATAGTTCATACTCAGCTATCTTAAGACACTGATATTTAATCCATTTTTTCCATGAGAACTGAATATTTAACAATTTTAGGTTATATATGGAGATACAGATTCTGTAATGGTTCAATTTGGTGTTTCTACTTTTGAAGAAGCTATGAACTTGGGGAGGGAAGCAGCTGATTACATTAGTGGGACTTTCACGAAAGTAAGTTAAGTGTTTTGAGTTCTTTATTTAGTTGGCTATCATCTTTGCCCTAATTGTCATCTACCTCTTAGTTCCCTCATAATCATGCTCAAAATTATAGATTCTAGAATTAGTGTTCAAATATGTACTGAAGAGATCTTACTAAACAATTTAAACTATAAGAAACTAATAAATTATGTCCAAAATCATTTTTGGTTGAAGAAAGATGGTGTTTCTGTTTGGTATGCAGATGCACTCATTGTTTAAATGCCCAATTTCTTGAAATTTTGCACCTTCATTTTTATTTTATTATTTTTTATTAAATTTTGTTTTGGGGCGGGGGGTCGGGGTAGGAGGATATATTTGGATGTGTTGTGGATTTGGTTGAACTTCAATAGCTATACATTTTATTAAACTCAACTCAAAGATACCAGTCCCCAAAAATGGATACGGGGTCACATACTCTATACAGAACTGAGCGGCGGATGTTTCCGGCATTGAATGAATGCGGCCCACGCCGGCGAATTTTGTTCCTTGGTGATCGATCTTTTGAGTTTGAGGAGGTTTCAGTGGAAGCGTCTGGATGCCGCGGTGTGTCGATTGTGGAGTGGGGTGCGGGGCTTTGTCGGGTTGTGGTGGTGTATGGTCATGACGTGCGTTGGATGGTAGCGCGAATGCGGTTTGCTTCCAGGATCCAGGTAACTTACAGTTTTTGGGTCGGCTCACTGGGGGTAGTAGGACTGTGGCTGTATGGGTTCGTAGCGAAGAGAGTGGTGATTCGTCCTTTCAAATAGTGGTGATAGCAGGGAAGAGAAGAGAGCAAATTTTCATTCCTATGTCCGATTTTGGGGATGGGTGGGAAGGAGTGGCCCTGGTCCTTGAAGGTTTTGGGCTGCATAATGGTGGTCCAATGCAGGGTAAGGAAGGGTCCAGACCTCGTCCATCGTTATCCACTATGGAGGGAGTGACTGACGGGGTTAAGGTAGTACGAAGTGCAACGGAGGTGGAATGGTTCCGTATGTTGGATAGGTCACTTGTTGGTAGAGTGGGAGAGATGGGTGGCAAGTGGATGAGCTTTGCTGCAATGTCTGATTGGGTAAATCGTTGGTGGAAGACATCGAGAAAGGTTGAGGTGCGTCCGTTAGGCAGCTAGGCCTTCCTCTTTGTTTTGTCAAGCAGACGTGAGGCAGAAGTGTTGCTGCGACGACGGTGGATTGCTAATGGGAGAGATCTCCAGTTGGAATGGTGGTCGCCTTTAGCACTTTGTACGTCGAAAGCTACAACCTTGACGGCGAAGAGTGTTTGGATTCGGGTGATGGAGGTGCCCATCCACCTTCGCGGGAAGATGTTTATCGTGCCATTGGTGATCGGTGTGGTGGTTATATGGAAGCAGATGAATCCTCTGTGAATCTAGGCTATGTTCGGCTGCGAATTAGAAGCTCTTATGGCACACCGACGTGTGTGGTCGTCAGATGGGGTCTATGGCAGTTTTCTTTACCTGTTTGGGTGGAAGAGGGACCTTCGGTGGAGCCGGCGGTGCCGGAGATGGTGCGTGGTGGAGGAGGGGGAACGGATAAGGATAGGCGAGATTTGTTGCAATCAGCTCGAAGAAAATGGCGAAATTTGGGGGTTAATGAATATCTGCAGAGATTTGGGTCAACAAATGGGGATAAGGGTGGACGGGGTTATTTATTTGAACTGACCCACATGGGCCTGGGCCAAGATTTAAATCGGGGTAATCAGAGGGGACATTTGGGCTTTGCTAAGGTCCAAGCTAAAAGAAATGTGGGTCTGCCCAAACCGAAATGGGCCAAACATCAAGGGGTTAATCGAAGTGGGCCATCTCAAGGTGTCTTATTTAGTCTAAGGAGGGATGAGGGGGCTCAAGCTGTGGAAGCCCATGCAAACCCAGTTCTCAGTCGGGTTTTCTCTTCGCTGAAAGCTGGGTTAGGTCCAAGACCAGATGACGGGTCTTCGCCGGTGGTGCGTGACTCGATGGGTAATGCCGAGAAGGTGCCGACTGGTTCACCGCCATCGTCTGGTGGTGTTGTTGATGTTCCTTCAGATTTAGAGGGCGTGGAGCGGCATGTTGACGAGGTGACGGAGCAGCGGCCTAGTACAGCCGGGCTTTCGGAATCGTTACTGCAGCAACCTGTAGGTAATGAAAATCGTTGGTTTGATATGATGGATGAGTTGGCCATGGTGGTTAGGCCTGAGACAGGTTCGGATGAGGTGGCTGTGGAGAATGGTGTGAATAAGGCGAATGGTTTGGATGAGGTTGAGCTTGAGAGTGTTATTGTTGGTTCGTTCAGATGTTGATATACCGGTGCCAGAGGAGGTTTCTGCTTGGGTTTTGTCTCGAATTAATGAGGTAAGCCACTTACTGGGGTTTTTTTTTTAGGGCCATGAAGAAGAAGCATTGAGACTATTTTCGACATTAGAGGAATCTTGGAGAGGTGAGGCTCCTCTTCAGCAAGGGATGGATTCGGCTAGCCATAATGTCAAAAATGCTAGGGAATTATGTAGGTTGGAATGTACTGTTAATTATGACCGGACTCAGGGAGGTGGAGTGCGATGTACCAGACGAGGACGTGATCAGCCATTGTTGTTATCATGCGGTTAAAAATTTTGTCTTGGAATGTGCGAGGATTGAATGACAAGGGGAAGCGGGTTTTGGTGAAATCCGTCCTTAGAAGTGCACAGGCAGATGTGGTTTGTCTTCAGGAAACAAAGATGGACTGTATTGAGGGGGCGGTAGTTCGGGATCTTTGGGTTGGTAGATTTGTGGACTGGGATTTCCTCTCTGCACTGGGGGTGGCTGGGGGTGTTCTTCTGTGTTGGGATCAATGAGTGGTGGTAAAGGAGGATGTAGAATTGGGGGGTTTTTCTTTGTCTTGCCTCTTTCGATGTGTAGATGATGATTTTAGATGGGCCTTCACAGGGGTTTATGGGCCAGTTCGGGGAGTAGAGAGACCAAGCTTTTGGGAGGAGCTACAGACTATTGCTTATCGCTGGGGGGTCCCGTGGTGTGTGGGTGGGGATTTCAATGTAGTTCGGTGTTTGGAGGAGAAATTGGGGGCTTCCTCAGGGAGGGGTCCAATGCAGCGTTTTTCTTCTTTTATTAATGAGATGGAATTGGTAGATTTTCCGTTTTAAGGCGGTGGTTTCACTTGGTCCGGAGGTGGAGCTATGTCTCGAATTGATAGATTTCTGGTCACAGGAGATTGGGAGGAGCATTTCTTTCAGGCAACTCAACGGCGGTTACAACGTCCAACTTCAGATCATTGGCCAATATTGTTGGATAGTGGGGGCATTAGAAGTGGTCCGATACCTCTTCGGTTTGAGAACATGTGGTTACAATCTGAGGGCTTTGTGGAGATGGTTAAAGGCTGGTGGGTGACTTACAATGTGGCAGGATTGCCTAGTTCACGGTTAGCGAAAAAATTAAAACTCCTTAAGTTAGATTTGAAGAGATGGAATAGGGAGGTTTTTGGGCAATTGGAGGGGCAGAAGGCTAGAGCCTTAGAAGCTTTGCAGGCGTTGGAGGAGAAACAAGGTGGTGAGGTGTTGTCTGAGGTTGATGTGGTTCGCCGGGAGGAAGTTCGGCAGGAATTTGGTCACATTACACACATGGAGGAGATTAGTTTCCGCCAGAAGTCTAGATGTCTGTGGTTGAAGTATGGTGATCGTAACACTAAGTTTTTCCGTGGTATGGTGAATGCTCACCGGCGGGTTAATCAGATTGGTCGGATTCGAGTAAATGGTGTGGAGTTTTCGTCCTCAGAAGAGGTCAAGGCAAGTATTGTGGGTTTTTATGAGCATTTATTTCGGTGCGCAAGGAATGAGTGGTGTCCGGGTTTGGATGGGGTAAGTTTTGATGTTATTTCAGATGAAGAATGTACTTCTCTAGAAAGGCCATTTATAGAAGAGTAAGTGTTCAAGGCTTTGCAAAGTATGCCTGGGGATAAGGTGCCTGGTTCGGATGGGTTTACTATTTCATTTTTTCAACACTGTTGGGGGGTGGTGAAGTTGGAGCTGTTAGCTATGTTTGAGCAGTCTCATCAGTTAGGCGAATTTGAGAAAAGTCTTAATGCTACATTTCTTGCCTTGATTCCCAAGAAGGGGGGGAGAGGATATTAGAGATTTCCGGCCTATTAGTCTTCTAGGGAGTGTGTATAAGGTGTTGGCTAAAGTTTTGGCGAATCGTTTGCGCGAGGTGTTGGTAGGGGTGGTATCGGAATCCCTGAATGCTTTTGTGGGGGGTAGGCAAATTTTAGATGTGGTTCTTGTGGCGAATGAATGTTTGGACTCGCGGTTGCGTCAAGGGAATGAGGGGATTATTTGTAAATTAGATATTGAGAAGGCCTACGATAATGTGAATTAGGAATTTTTGATGTATTTGTTGGAGAGGATGCAATTTGGGGCGAAGTGGCGGCGTTGGATTTTGTTTTGCATTTCTACTGTGCGAATGTCAGTTTTGGTTAATGGCTCCCCGGTAGGATTTTTCCCGACTCATCGCGGGCTGCGGCAGGGTGATCCTTTATCTCCTCTGTTGTTTATTCTGGTTATGGAGGCTTTGGGGTGTTTGTTGGCAAGGGCGGTGCAAGCAGGTTTGCTAAATGGATTTGAGGTAGGAGTGGCTCCGGGGAATGTGATGGTGTCTCATTTGTTTTATGCAGATGATGCGCTTATTTTTTGTGATGCGGAGGAGGCCCAAATTGGACATTTGAGATGCGTGTTGTTGTGTTTTGAGGCAGTGTCTGGGCTTCGGGTTAATTTAGCAAAATCAGAATTGATTCCAGTGGGGCAAGTGGCGAGGTCTTCGGTTTTGGCAGCCATTTTGGGGTGCAAAGTGGTATCGTTACCTGTCACATATTTGGGCTTGCCTTTGAGAGCTTTCTTTAAAACGACAGGGATTTGGGAAGGAGTGGTGGATCGGGTGTGTCATCGGTTGGCAGGGTGGCAATGTCAGTATTTGTCGAAGGGAGGGCGGCTTACATTGATTAAAAGTGTACTGTCGAGTATCCCGACCTATTTTATGTCTGTTCATATGATCTCGGTCTCTGTAGCAAGGCGGATTGAGCAATTGCAAAGGGACTTTTTGTGGGGTGATGGGGTGAGGGTGGTCATCATCATTTGGTGTCTTGGGATCGGATTTGTAGGTTTAAGGAGCAAGGGGGATTGGGGGTTCGGAGGTTGGTCTTGTTTAATTTGGCCTTGTTAGGGAAGTGGTTGTGGCGTTTCGTGGAGGAGAGGGAGCGGCTTTGGAGGCGGGTGGTGGTTGCTAAGTTTGATGTGGTTAGGAGGTGTGGTGCTCGGGACGGGTGGGTTATTCTCATGGTTGCGGGTTATGGAAAGGGATTTGGTTGGGTCGGGAAGCATTTTGGCGGCACGTGAGGTTCAAAATTGGTGTGGGGGATAGAGTTCGATTTTGGCGGGATAGGTGGTGTGGAGACTTGTCTTTAGAGTTTCGTTTTCCTTTGATATTTGCTATTGTTGCGAATTCTGAGGTGTTGATGAGTGCTGTGAGGGTTGGAGAGGGGCAGTTAAGGGTGTGGAACGTGCAGCTGCGTCGTCATGTCCAAGACTGGGAGCTAAATCAATTAGTGGACCTCCTTGGTTTTTTATATGGTTTACATCTTGGACAGGCGGATAATGATGCCTTGGTTTGGGATTGTCCTAGGGCCAAAGGTATTTTCACGGTGTCTTCGTTCTATGGGGCGCTTGTTGAGGATAAGTGTGTTGTTGATGGCACCTTCGTCTATCCGTGGAAGAGTGTTTGGGTGCCAGGCACGCCATCCAAGGTTGCCTTCTTTGTGTGGACAGCGAGTTTGGGTCGTATCTTGACTATTGATAATTTGATTCGTCGTGGGCATATTTTGGTGAATTGGTGTTGCTTGTGCGGTCAGGCTGCGGAATCGGTTGACCATTTGCTTATTCATTGTTCGGTCTCTTCTCGTCTTTGGATGCTTGTGGTGGCAATGTTTGGGCTGGTTTGGGTTCAATCGGGTTCTTTGTTTGCAATTTTGCAGAGTTGGGTAAGGGAAAGGGTGGGGAAGAGGCGTCGAAAGGCTTGGATTCTTGCCTTGCACTGTTTACTTTGGCTGATTTGGCTAGAGCGAAACAAGCGGGTGTTTCATGGGGTCCCTCATTCCATCACTTGGTTAGAGAGACGCCTTCTTACTGTTCTGTATAGTTGGGTGACAGGATTAGTGGTTCCAGATGTATTGGCTTTTACAGATTTTGTGGAGAATTTGATTTGTTAGTTTCGATGGGCTCTTGAGGCCGTTTATTGTATTCTTTGCATCTTCTTGATGCTTTTTAATAAAGTTTGGTTATTTATCAAAAAAAAAAAAAAAAATACCAGTCCCCAAAAATGAGTAATTAGTCCTAGATGACACTCAATTTAATTATTACAAATTTGTCCTACCTATGATCGAGTCTGGTAAGACATAAACATGTCTTTACTATACCCCCTGCACTAGTTGTGAATATTATTGAAAAGTAGGCATGCCAAGATCCATTTTATTTACTTTTTTCATCTCCCACTTCTTATTCTTCAGTGGCTGAAACCTTTGCCCCCAACTTGTTGGCAAATTTTATGGTTTTGGATTAATCTGGATTGTGTCTGGAAAGGTAAAACTAGATCAGCTATTTACAATAGCAAAATTTAATGGAAATCATCTAGCTGTTAGTTAATGATGTTTAAGAAATTGAGCTTGAAGCTTAAACTTGAGCTCAGTTTGTTCCAATGTAGAATGAGTGGGGACGTGCTTCTAATTTAGTTACGATTAAGTTGTTCTCTCTGTATTTGTCTTGCCTTGTAAACAAGTTTCTCTATATTTATGGTTAGTTTTATTTTATTTCACTTGTTTGATTATCAATCTTTTCTCTATTAAAATTCTTGAGGAAGACAAAATCCTGATGGTCCTCAAAAGCACCATTTGTAACTGAACAATTTTTGTTGAATATGTTCATTAACAATTATATCCAATATCTTTATTTGTTGTAGTGACAAATACGTTGAGGAGTCTTTGGGCGGAAGTACTGTGGCTCAGATCTTTAAGAAGTTCGGTGAGAGTTTCTTTCGAGACTCTGAGGTTTGTTAATTAGCATTGGATTTATGTTAAAGTGCTGCATTATGTGATTTGTGATTTAGTCTAGGTATAGTATTCTTGTAACCATCTTGTTTAGCTGTTGGTTGAGAGGTTGTTTTCCTTTAAGTTTTGGCCATGCATTTAAGATTTTCATTTTGGATTTATTGATTCTATGTATATGTCATATCTATATGGTAATCCAAACATTTATACTAGTAACAATCAAAGTGATTATTCTTTTTCTATTGATGTAGGAGATAAAGAGTCAATATGATGAGAAAAGGTCCGACTGTATCTTTTGTAAGACTAGAACAACCTTTACAAATAGTTAGTTTATTCATATGCTTCTAGTGGTTTTTGAATTAATTTGTGTTTTCATTTTTCAGGTCAGAAATTTCTTGGAGAAATGCAAAATATGGTCAAAGAATTCAAGAACTTAGTTTTTTTTAAGTTTTTTCATTTTTTAATATATGTAAGCACAGTTAAAATTTTTTTATTTAATTTATTTGTATATACTTTTGAACATTTAATTTTCATTTATGAAATATATGACGTTATTCCATTCAATATGTGGTTGTGATTCAAAGTATAGTATATAGTGTGTATTGCATTTTTCAAATATGTGTACAAAAATAATATTGATTATTTTTCAAATATGTTGAATCCCTTTTTTTATCACAGGTTTTATTAGTTATTAGTCACACTTAAAAGATATGATCTAAGTGTTTATTACCACATGTTTTATTAATTATTAATCACACTTAACAGATATGATTTAAATATTATTAATCACACTTAAAAGATGTGATCTAAATATTTATTATCACACGCGAAAAGTGTGATGGAGTTATTTTTTAATGACACTCTAGGAGTGTGATTAAAAATGACCTATTTTTAAACACACTCCCAAAGATCACACTTTGACAAAACTTAAAAAGTGTAATTAAATAACATACATCACACAAAAAAGTGTGATCTATTTATAATTTTGTAGTAGTGAATCATTTTTGTTACCATTGAACAATTGAAATAGTCAATTTTCACTTTTTTCAATTTTGTTTTATGTTTTTATGTTGAAGTGTAAATGTTTACATTGGTATGAGTTTTTTTTTATTTATTTTTTTTTTTTTAAGGCTAGTTGTATGTTAATTATAAATTGTGAAATGCATATTGTATTTTGGTATGAATTTTATTTTTTTCGAAGGTTAGCTGTATATATTTTGTTGTTTATTGTGAACATTCACATTGTACTTTAGTATGTATTTTGTTTTTTCAAAAGTTAGTTGTTTGTTTGTTGTTTACTATGAACATTTACATTGTATTTTGATTTTCATTCAGATTTTTTGTTTCATTATTTTAAAATTTTCAAATTATAAAAAGGTTCAAAATTCATAATTTGAGATTTTCTTCATGGAATACGGGAGAGATTTTCTCCTTAGAATAAAAGAGAAATTTTCTTGATGGAATGAGGGAAATATTGGAAATATTCTCTTTAAAATGAGGGAGATATTTTCTCCATCAAATGAGGGATTATTTTATGTACTATTAGTTTCAAAATATAAATATGTGCAAAAAATTACAAAGGATGTTTTGATCATATTATATTAAACTGGATTGAATGGAATACTTAAAAGAATATGAGTTAGATGGAATAAAACACATTGAAAGAGGATTTATCAAAAAATACCATAAAAATAAAATTAAATAGAAATAACAAAACAATTTTTTCATTATTAAGAATGAAATACAGACTAAGAATATAATAATGAAATAGATTACATCATGGAACACATTACGAGATGGATTCTTATGGACATACAAAATAATATATAAGAAATAATTTAAATTTAAAATTTTGAAGAACAAAAGATAAGGAATGCAAACCGAAACTTGTGTAAACAAATTCGCTGCCTCCCCAATGGATGCTGGAGGTACAATGGCGACTGTCTCCTAGGATATGATGGTCGAAACTAGTTAATGTAGAAGCACTGAAAATACTCTCTCTCTAACAAGAACCAACGAAGGGGATAGTAAAAAGAAGATAAGAAAATTTTTCTTTGATGTAAAAATCATATTTGACATGGGTAAGCCCATAAAGATTATAGCCCACCATTTAGGGCCCAATACACAACTTAGATACTAAGGCCCAACACTGCCGAAGCCCCACGTAACAATAAGAACCAATGACATCAAGACACATGTCAAGAGAAGGGCAAGCCACATAAGCAGACAAAGATTTGCAAAGTTATTGCCACTGCACATCACTGTTAATGAAGCCCCTAATAGCATTTATTGTGACAAGCTCTCTCCGTCGGGACAGAACGCATTTACTATAAACAAGGTAAGCTAGAGCATAAACTTTCGGCCAAGGTGACAGGTTGGAAGAGACAACGAAATGATTACTAGAGGATATAAGCAGACGTCGAAGATAGGAAGAAGGTTAAGCTTTCTATCTCTAATTCATTTCTACATTCTACTTCTCTCTCTAACTTGCTCGTCGGAGGGTTCGCTGGGGGACTCCCCGTTCCCCGTTGAACTCTTGTGTAGGTCTTCTAGTGGGCTTGGTCACTCGGACACGGGCCAGAGGAGCGTGGATCAGTTCGACCCGTTCCACCTGGAACAAACTGTATTAAAAACTCAAATAGAAACCAAAGAAAAAATTCTAAACTACGCTAACGGGGAGAGGTCGGCAAACTCATCCCCGGCTCCTTCTGTCGCAACTTCTAAGTCAACGACAGTACCCTTCTTCTTTTTGCCGAGCTCCTCCTGGCTACCGTCGTCCTCGGCTCCCATCTCTGCCGCCTCTTGCAAAGCGTTGAAGACTTCGTTGGCGTAAGGAATCAGGTAGGCCGGCAGGAAGGCCGGGGGAGGAGAAGCAAACACCTTGGTCTCCGCGCCTTGGCCGAGTTTTTTCACAAGCGGCCTTCCAGCCGGACTTGAAATAAATGTCCTTGGTAGCCTCGACTTGCTTGCTGTAGTTGTCCCGGCCTCTTGGAACCGAGATTTTGGCCTCATCCACGGCAGCCTTCTTCGCTTCTTTCTCGGCTACAAGTTGGGCTTTCAGCTTGCCTCTCTCCTGCTCGGCCCTGCCGAGCTGGCTAAGGTGTCTTACGTTGTCAGCATTGGCCATTTCGACGAATCTTTAGACCTCCCCAGCTCGGTTTCCAAATGCTTGACCTAATTGGCCCTATCAGTCACCTTTTGCCGGAGCTTGTGAATCTGGTCCATCACAAGATGTTGTTTCTGGATGGCCTGCAAGAGGACGTGTTAGAGTTCAGATAAAAATAACTGTGCAAACACTTGAACAAATTCGATAAAACGTGCGGAATTCTTACCCCGGGTTATAGACTTAACCGAGGACTTCACGAGCCGGGTGTCGGGCACATGGTCGCTGCCAGCTACGTCGTTCGGCAAGAATAGTGCTGTTGTTAGGTCAAAAGCCAAGAGATGTTCTTTATCGCCTTTGACTGAGGCGTTGGCCGGGATCTCCTTACCCCAGTGCTTCAACTGCGGTTGCCATGGGGGCGTTGGCTCAGAAGCATCCGCTGGTTGCTCGGTGCTCATCTCAGCAATGAGCTCGGCTGTCGGATCGGGTGGACTGAGGCCTTTTCCCGCTCAGGCGACTTTCTTTGCTGGTTTGCGCCGCAACAGTCGACGCCAATGCAATTACTGTCCCAGATGTTTGACCGGCAGCCGGTGCACGGGGAGGGATGCTCGAAGCTCGGTGGATGTGGCGGTGATCAGATTTTTATACGACTCTGTTTGGCCATTTCCTCTTCCTCGGTCAGCCGGATTAGAGGCACGTCCGGTAGAGTTGGATCGGGCGGTGGAGACGGTGCTGTAGGAAGTCTGTAACTCTACTCCGGCGGGGAGCCGAGTATCGGTAGCTCGGTACGTAACCGAGAAGTTCGTAGCAATGTCGGTTACGGTACCGCATCGCGGTTCTGATGGCAGCCTCGTTTGGGTTGAAGTAATTCGCCTGCAAGGCTTTGATAGCTGCAAGGAAAAAAAGGGCATTAGTACAGAATAGTAAAGAAAAGTAGTTTGACCGAGTAGTGAGCACGGCTTACATGTCGAACCGAAGTTCTTGCTGATGTACCAGCCGAGCACATCGGTCGTTTCGTAATTCCCAGATACCTAAAAAAAGTCGTTATCGTGCATATCTTTATTTGGGGTGCCGGTTATAAGATTTTCCTTGCCCAATATAATCTTCAGGTAGTAATTAAGCCTGTCGCCTGTATGCTTGAGGGTGTACTGGCGTAAAATCTCGGCTAATTCTAAGTTCAGGCCAAGCCGGTTGTTCAGCTCGGTTACCCCGTTTATTATTCTGAATGTGTTGGTTGAAACTTGTGTTGCGCGCTAGCCTAGTGCGCCTCAGGAACTCATACATTAGAGGCTGAACGGGGAAGCTCAGGTCGCCTTCGATTATGGAAAGCACGGTGAAGGGGCATTGGTCCAGTCTGCCCCATGGGCTGGTGTCCTCTGCACCGAGCTCAAGATGTACGTCTGCAGGGACGCCATATTCTTCCCGGAACGCGGCTAGTGCGCCCGGCGTGTCAATGAGGAAGCGGTAACGCCCCATGTGAAGCCGGCCTGTTTTAGTACGGCGGTATTGGTTTGGCAAAGTTTCGTGTGTTGGCTGCTCGGCCGTTGAAAGCCCCAGTGTTGGTGTCTGGTCCCTAGGACTCTGCAGTAAAAGTCAAGTGTGAGTGGTAGCACGGTCGCACAAACGAGCTCCACTTTAGCTCGGGCACAGGAAGCGCAGCAGCACCTCGGTCACAATTATGTACCCAGAAGCTCGGCCGCCCGAGCGAACCAAATATTAGCCTAGTCGAGTGGTCTAGCATTCTGTCAGACAGATTCCTACCAACAACTCCAAACTTGCTCGGTCCTGGTATTTTTTGGATCAAATGAGGTCTAGGAGCCTGGTCTGCCCCAGATCCTCGCGTGTTCATCCCAAAAATGAAGAACAGTCGAGGGAGAAGGGGCAGGGATGGTTTTTGGGGGCTACGTCCTAAAACCTACTTGCTATCGTGCCCTAAACTCAACTATGACAATCGCAGGCCTAAAGAACATGAGTAACAAATAAAGAAACAATGGAGGTTTGAGAACTTACAGGTTAGGGCATTGATGGGCGTTGAAGTAGTGGGACAGAAGCCCCAGCGACGGCGATGGTGTGGAACGTACTTGCGTAGGCGCTCTGATCTCAATAGAATGAGTGAGGGCGAAAGCTCTCGATCGCAGGTTGGTTTTTGCAGAAGAAGATAAATAGCGAAGAAGAAATGTATAGGGGCATGCAACGACTATAAAAAGGGAAAAAGGAGCGCCAAAATTCAAATGTGAAGAGACGGCATGGGTTGGCCGTTCAAGGCCAATGAATGACTGACGCGTGTCTGAAATGACAGCGACGTCAGTATTGAAGAGACAAGTTGGCGAGTAGAGACGCCGACCGAGCAAGTCAAGAGACCGAGCATGGGGATTAGTGCGGTTGATGTCTTGCGGAATAAGGCCGGGCGGAGAATCGACCCGGTCGGATCATATAATCCCAGTCACGCTAGCACGGACGGAATTAAGGGGCAATTGAGAGAGAAATTCATAATCTGGCTTTGGGCCGTGGTAGAGGCTGGGCTGAAAGAGCTCTGAGCGTGTTTAGGCCGAGCTAACTTTGGCTGATCTAGGATTGGTTTGCTCAGTTGAGGTCCAAGGCCCATTGAGCCGAGATGATCGTCTGCCAACCCAGGCTTTGTTGTTCGCACATTTAGCTCAGCGAGTAAGGTCTTCTGCGGACCGGCCTAACTTGTCTGGAGCTTAGTCGTACCAGAGTTGCTGTGAGCTCGGTCGCGATAGAGCTCGGCAAGTGGCACTGTTGGACACGTTAAGTAGCACGGTCGTAGGAGGCCGGGGTGGTGCCGCCGGGCTGCCTGTTCCCGCCAATGCCGTTTGGTGGTTTGATTAGGTGGTGTTTAGCTGAATTTGCGCTGACACGTGGGGAAATGGGATGGGAGAGCAGGTCCACGCATTAGATAACGAATGGATGCAGAGGCAAGCGTAGAAGGTATATAAGTATGACTGCGCCCCCTATGTTGAGGATGAAACATCAATTGGTGAGAGAAACTTTAGCACTGAGTCTACCCCCTCTCTCTCTCTCTCTCTGTCTATCTGAGTGTGTGCTAACTTGACCATCAGAGGGGTTTTCCGGCAACACAACCGCCGGATAGCTCACCGTCGTTGTGTTCGTAGGTGAATCGGATCAAAGAGGAGCTTGGACACGAGGAGTACGGGCGGTACCGGATATTTGCTCCCCGTACAATAGGTATTGCTTAGAGTTGAGGAATCAAATTGGTTAGACAATTGTTGTTGCTAATTATTCACAATTGATGTTCTGTGATTTAACAGAGTTGTGCTACATAAAAGTCTCTACATTCATCCTTTCTTTGAGGAGTTCATTGCGTCAATTGTGACGGATCATATGTTTTTAAGACTTAATCTATCCTTAAGTCAATTTTATTATTTGTAATGTGGTTTGGGATTTCGGGTTTGTGATGCTATTTTTCTCAAACAAGCATAGGTTCAAGGGCGGACCTAGGGCTGGGCATGGGTGGCTGCAGCCCAGCCCAAAATTTAAAAAATCTGTAGAAATTTTTTTTTTAGCCTAGCCCAACCCAACCTCCCAACCTCTCTCAGCCCAGCCCAAATAAGGATAGTGTTTTTATTTATTTTTTAGATAGACAGCCCAACAATAGTCCAATACTTATCTAAAAAAATAAATAGGTAACCCAATAAATTTATATTTATTTAAAGAGGCAGCCCAAAAATATAAATAACACCTCATACAAAACCTTTACGCTTCTGCACCTTGTTTACAAAGCTTCACGTCCTTTTCTTCTTCACGGAATCACGGTGGTACAGTACAGGTACTTCTCTCTCTTACCCTTTTTTTTTTCTTCATCTTAATCTTATTTTGGTTGAGAATTGATTTAATTAATCTTATTGCTCTTAATCTTATCTTATATTTATTGACTTCAAGGCCTGAGTGGATTTTTTTTTTCTCAATCTTTTTTCTTCTTAATCTTTTTTACTCTTAATCAAAAGAATATTTTTTGTTCTATATTGTTCTTAGTTTTTAAATTTTGAACAATTTTTTTGGACATATATCAAAATAATGAAAGCCTAAATAAAAATTATTGAGGATATATATAAACCCTAATATTTAAAATTATTGTGAATATACTCTAGTTTAATATTAAATAGGGCTAATTTTTTTTTTAGATTATAAATAATGGAACCTCCACCACTCAAAAAAGGCAAAACCCTTTTCTCATTCTACCAATCAAAACAGAAGTCTAGTAGTACAACATCCAATGTTGTTGAAACCTTATTTTCTGATGTGCAACCGCTGCCTTCCATGCCTCAAGCAAATAAACCAAGCGAATTTGATTCAACTGTTATTGAACGGGATCCTGGTTTACGCTTGCAAATTTGTGAATATTCGGTTAATCAACGAGATAAGGTTAGACGAGCTTATATGAACTTGGGGCCTTATCAACCTAAACTTGAGTATCCTAGGTCCTCATTTGGAAAGCAGAATCGCCGATTCCAACATATTTGGTTTAAACAATTTTCTTGGCTAGAGTATTCTCCTTCAAAGGATGAAGCATATTGTTTTGCATGCTTTTTGTTTGATCAGCCAAATAAGTCAATCAGTCATTCTGCACTTGTTGATGAGGGGTTTAACAATTGGAAGAGAGTAAATGATGGATCCAAATGTGTTTTTTTGCTTCATGTCGGACTTGCATCTTCCTCACATAGTCGTTGTGTTATTAGTCATGACAATTTAAAGAAATCTTCCCAACACATTGAAAAAGTGTTGAATGCGCAATCAAAAGAAGAAATTTTGAAGAATCGAATGCGGGTAAAGGCAACAATTGAAACTATTCAAGTACTTGCTCTTCAAGGACTTGGTTTTCGAGGTCATGATGAAAGCTCGACTTCATTGAATCAAGGTAATCTAATTGAATTATTAAAGTTCAAGGCGAGAGGGAATGATGCACTTGAGAGCATTATATTAAAGAATGCTCCACAAAATGCCAAATACACTTCTCCAAAGATCCAAAAGGAGATTTTGCATATACTTGCTAACAGAGTTAGGAATATGATTTTTGATGAAGTTGTAGGAGGTTATTTTTGTGTTCTTGTTGATGAATCCCAAGACGAGTCTAAAAAAGAACAAATGGCCCTTATTTTGAGATATGTCAAGAATGATGGTTTGCTAGGGGAACGGTTCTTTGATATCGTGGGTGTCGAAAATACATATGCATTGACTCTTAAAAAAGAGATATCGAATATCCTTTCTCGATTTAATCTCCCTATTCAAAACATGCGTGGTCAAGGGTATGATGGTGCTAGCAATATGCGTGGTGAATGGAATGGACTTCAAGCTTTATTTCTTAAAGATTGCCCATATGCATATTATGTACACTGCTTTGCACATCGTCTGCAATTGGCCTTAATTGCGGCAGCAAAAGATGAGCCTAATGTTTGGCAATTTTTTTCTCACTTGAGTTGTATTGTCAATCTTGTTGCTTCTTCTTCAAAGCGCCTTGGTGAGTTAAAATCTTTTCATAGGAGTGAGGTTGAAAATATGTTGGCTAGTGGTGAGCGTCAATCTGGTAAAGGGGCCAATCAAATTGGTACCTTGCATCGAGCTGGAGCTACTCGTTGGAGCTCGCATTATGAATCTGTTAGAAACTTGATTGATATGTATGAGGCATCTTGTGCAGTTGTTGAAAGTCTCAATAAGAGTACAAATCAACAAATTCGCGGGCAAGCTAATGGTGTTTACAAAGTAATGAAGAGCTTTGAATTCATATTCATCTTGCACTTGATGGACAACATTTTTGGAATCGTGAATACACTTTGTCAAGCCTTGCAACAGAAAACTCAAGACATCTTAAATGCGATGAAATTAGTCTCCACAACAAAAGCTCTCCTTAAAAAACTTAGACAAGATGATTGGGATACTTTTCTTGCAAATGTGGTGTCATTTTGCAATCGACATAACATTGCGATGCATGATATGAGTTCTTCTTATGAAAGGGGTACAAGTTGTCGTCGTCAACAAGATCACATTACAATTGAGCATCGTTATCACTTTGACATATTCAACTCTACAATTGATTTTCAATTGACAGAGTTAGAACATAGATTTAATGATGGGGTAGTGGAACTTCTTTCTCTTAGCTCGGCTTTGGATCCTAGTGGCAATTTTAAATCTTTTAATGTGGATAATATTTGCAATCTTGCTGAGAAATTTTATCCCCAAGATTTCACTTCTCAGGACATCCATGCTTTGAGATGTTAATTAATGCATTATAAGCTTGATGTTGTCTGTGATCCCGAGTTTCATAAGATATCTACCATTGCCGAATTGTGCCGAGAACTATTTGTGACAAGAAAGTTCGAGCATTACACCATGATCTACAAATTGATTCGTCTTGTGTCAACCCTTCCGGTTTCTACGGCGACTACGGAAAGAGCATTTTCGGGTATGAAGCTGTAACATGCCCGGGGGGGACCCGCGCGCGTTAAACAATTCGGACTCCCGAGATCTCTTTGATCTCAAGTTTCACGAGTGCAATGTGAAACATAGATGAGAGTCCAGACTTGGCAACTTTTATTGAAAATCCATTTTATTGCAATTTTGTCAAAAAATGGACTGCGTCATCAGATCTCAGAGTCACCACCTAATATTTTGGGAAATTAGGAAACCCATGACTCAGTGCCAAGGCCACTGTTCGTCGTAACCAAGGATGCTTGGCTCGGAACCTTAGGTATGAGAGGGGAAGGTCAATAATGAGCACCCCCACTCACCCGATCAAAAGATCGGCCTCTACTAAACCATGATATGACTTTTATTTTCTTTATATGTTCATGTTCTGATTATTTTAGTAAATCCTAAAATTTACTATGTGAAGCATACAAGTATAGACTAGTTTGCTCAAATTGGAACAATTCAACTTCATGTTTGTTTTTCGAAAAGGGTTTGAATTTGCCACTTGACAAAGTGGGCTTAAGACGTACATTTATTGAATTATTCCAATTCAAACAACAAGCCTTCATCCACAGGCATTCAAACAGTTTATCACTTAAACAAATAGCCACATGGTAGGATGCTAAACATAATAAGAAAATTACACACAAATGGGATGCTAAAGCATAAAAACTCACAGATTGACCGACGTCCCTCGAACGACTACAAAACAAAAGTTAGTAAAATATGCATGATCTTATATACAGAATCCTAATGCAATTCACTCATGAGATGCACTAAAGATTTGGCTTCTAGAATATGGCATGTGAATCATCTTAAAACATCCGATAGCACACAGAATCATGGGATAATCAATTGAAGCATAAAGATGCAAATTTAGCCAAATCTTAATGCATGGAACATGGATGTAAAGCATAAATATGCATGGCATGTCAGATATATACATACACACAGTTAGGGAAAGCGATAAAAGAATGGGATAGAAAGAAGCGGGGTGGGAGAATTATTACAATACTTGAATTATTACAGATCCGAATGAGGGAGAGAGGAGAGAAAAATAAAATAAAATAAAACCTCACAACACACTCAAAAATAAAAATAAAATAAAATAAAAAAAATTCATCGCTAGCACAAAGATCCATATGTCTTCAATCTCTTAGACCTGCACACCTCAGCCCATGTCAAGTCATCTTCAATGGAGGTCCTACCACTTAAGCCACTCAAAATTTGAAATTGATCAGGAACTTCAAGTGGGGATATATTCACTCAAATATTATAATCGAGAAATTTCCAGTGGGAATATATCCACTCAAATATCCACCCATGATTCAGATCTATACATATAACATATGTATAATTGAAGAAAATGACAGATAACACCCATGACTCACATATTATACATATAAATATATATACAAAAAAAAAAAAAAAAAAAATGGCATGACACCAATATTATACATATAAAATATATATATATATATATATATACATAAAGAGAGAGAGAGAGAGTGAGTGTGTGCATGGGCTGTATTGTGGACGTGCAACAGTGATGGTGTGTGGTTGGTGTGGGTGTGAGTGGCTTCGGTGCAGAGTGGTGAAGGTGAGTGAGTGAGGTGGCTTCGGTGCAGAGTGGGTGAGGGTGAGTGTGTGTGTGTTGCTGGGCCGAGAGGGAGGGTGATGGTGTGTGGTTGTCTATGTCTATCCATCAACCGTGTGTGTATGCCATGTGTTGGGTGTCTGGACTGTGGTGTGAGGGAGGGAGAGAGTGAGATCGCAGTGAGAGAGAGAGGAGTGTCAATGGTGCTGTGTATACCGTGTATGCATGGTAGTGGTGGTGGTGTGAGTCATGTGTGTGTATGCATGCTGCTGTGTCTAGCCTTTTTTTTTTCTCAAAAATGCCTCCCCCCAGAGAGAGAGCTTGAGTGGGTCTCTTGCTGTGGGTGTCTTCTCCCTCTCCCCCCTGAAACCGTGTCTGTGTGTTCTCCTTCCCTCACCCGTGTACCTCTCTTCTGTGTTGAGTTTCTACCCTCAACCCGTGTATAGTCTCTCCTCGTGGAGAGAGAGAGAGATAGCTCCTTCTTCCTCCTCTAAACCATTTTTGTGCCTGAGTGTGTATTGTGTCTTCTCTTTTGTGCCTGAGTCCCCTTCTTTTAATCATACACCACTCACCCACTCATATATATTAAACCACACCCTCCACTACACACCCCTCATTACATTCCACTACCCAAACATTATCACCGCCCCATTTCTTCTTTTCCTTTTTTTTTGTTTTCTCTTCTTTGTTTTATTCTTCACCTAACACACTCACTCCACCACCAATGTTTAAACATTTTTTCTTTTTCTTTTTATTTTCTATTTTCTATTTTTTTTTTGTTTGTTTTATGATTTGATTGATGATTTTTTTTATTTTCTTTTGTTTTAAAAATAGTTATTAATTTATATAAAACACAATACTGAAAAGATACACACACCTAATTTAATATGTACACACACATTATTATAAACACTATAAATTACCAAAATATTAGTGATGGTCAAAATGGGTGAGGTTTGGAATTTTGAAATGTCAATTTGATTTTTTTATTTATTTATGTTTGGAGAGGGTGGTCAAAATAAAAAATGCCAAAGTCTTAGGGCCGGTCAAAATGGGGTGTCTACAGAAGCATGTTAAAACTGCCATTCGCAATTCAATGGGGGATGAGTTTCTTGCGATTGCTTGTCTCTCTACCTTGAACGAGACCTTACTTTGAGAATTGATCTAGATTCTGTAATTGATGAATTTGAATCTTTAAAGACTCGTCGAGCACAACTTTGTTAGATTGTTTTTAATATTAATTTAGATTATGTTATTAAATTCTCTTTTTCTTATGTGGTTATACTTATAATATATTGTATAATTTTACCTTAATATTAGCCCACCCCATCGACAAATTCTGGGTCCGCCCTTGCATAGGTTATCAAAGAGCTAGCAGTATAGTTGTACTCAAAGGTCTTGTACACAAGGAACCAATGATTGAAGGATCAACATAACAGGCATTCATGACTTTTTCAGTGACGAGTCTCCAATTGATTTTCATAGCACAACCACGTTGTTGGTCCTGGAGATCTCCAAAGCTGACGAGCAGGATGTTGAGTTACAGATCTTGTTTCAAACTGCTCTATAGTGTCTGCCCTAAACACCTTCAGCGAACTACATTTGGTCACATATTTGATAATAAAAAAATTTTGATCTGTTCTGATGTTGATTCTAGTTTTATGTTTGCACACAAATAGGGTAATCAGTAACTCACATTTAAAGGAACATGACATGTCTTAGGCATATTGAGTTCAGCTGAAAAAACTAGATGCTTCCATTCTCTTCCTCAGGTCTGCGTGATTAGGTTTGAAGTTACACTAGTTTTTATGAAACTGTCTATGAATTCATCGTTGGCACATGTTAATGTTTGGATAAATTGCATTTTTATTTTCCCTAGTTAACTTGTTATATTTTTCTTCAAGTTTTGCCACTAGGTATTTGGATTTTAAATTTGTATAGAGAATGAAAAAAAATAAAAATAAAATGAAAGAGGTGAAATTTTGAAACAATAGTGTTTTGGAAAAGCAGACTGAAAGTAAATATTTCTTATTTATTCAAAAGAAGTAACAAAAATCTACATTCCATTTTTATCTTTTACATACGCACTCAGGCCACCATTTTCACACATACAACACACCAGATTTTTTTTTTTAAAATTATTTTTTTAATTTTGTTTCTTTGTTAACAAAGCACGAGATAAAAATAGACATGTATGTATGTCTCAACCAGAGATCCCAATAGCCTTAATCTTAGCATTCTGCCCCTTCTCTTTGGGCAGAGTCATAGTGAGTACCCCATTCTCCATGCTAGCCTTGACTCAATCCATCTTGGCATTCTCCGACAACCTGAATCGCTGGAGAAACTTCCCACTGCTCTGCCCCACATGGTGCCACTTGTCATTCTTCTCCTCCTCGTTGCTCATCTCCCCACTTATCTGGAGAATTCTACCACCTTCACCACTTCCTTCTTAACCCAGAAGTTAGCTTTGAATATATGAGCTTTTGGGGTCTCCTTCCAATCAATCCTTGCTGTGGCGAATTGAGAGGCTTCTCGAGCCGAGGTTGGGAAGTTAGAGAGGTAAGAGGTAAAAAAGCCATCAAAGGGGTCCCAAATATCCGAAGAGAATGGATCAAAGACATTGGTTTGTCGGTTGCCAAAGAAGCTTGGAATGAGAGACATGTTTGGAGACTAAGTGATTCGAACAGAAAGAAAAAATTTTCCGAAAATTTTTTGGTTGTTTGTTTTTTCCATTGGCCTTGTTTGGTTTGTTTTTCAAAAAATTTTTGAGAAAAATTTTCTACAAACAAATTTTCAAGAGTAATCAAACCAAACAAATTTTTTCAAAAAAAAATTTT